>JARQZK010003773.1:10000-142180 GCA_030704885.1 Cynegetis impunctata
ATATGGTACAGTGTCGGTTGTATGAGTAGATATAATCCTTTTGTCGTCGTTGGCTGATAATGCTATTTTGATGTTTTCTTCGATGTTACTATATGCTTGTCTGATTGTATGGAATTTTGCCTGTCTGTGAGGATTTCGTTGGCTGAACAAAGCACGCCTGTAGTCTTCGAATGTGATCGTTGAAAGTGAAGATTTTGTTACACTTTTAGCAGTCTTTTTTTCACTCTGATTGAGTAATCTAAAGGGTACATCTTAGACCTCAATCCAATGAATCCACCATGATTTTGCCTTCATTCTCATCCTTCATCAGTCCAATTACCTTCTTGTTCCTCGGGGGAATACCGAAAACATTATTATCACCATAGTCAGATGTGTCTCAAATTTTGACAACATTATCCCTCCATGATCTCGTAGATGTTCTGATGTTTTAATGGTAGATCAAACTGTCAGTGTCCGTAATAAGAAGCTTGATGTTGCTGTCATTTAATTTTGTCTTAATAAAATTATAATGAAAATCGTAAGATAAGTTTTTGAAATATCTAAAATCGAAAAACCAACGTATATAGGTTTATTGAATACTATTTGAGTTTTCTTGAGTTTTATTATAACAATGTCGTCTATGATAACAGAACTGTCGAAGTTTGGTAGAGCTATCAAATTTTTAGCACCATACCTACCCTCCTAACTATTAACAATTTTGATGATTATATATTTTCTAATATTCTCTAAAGTTTTGCCAAATACCGCTGTATTCATTAATTTATACATATTTTTCTTGAATTAATTCTTACTTTCAGCTCGTAATTTTGAATTTAGATCTATATAAGGTTTCAACCATGCTTTTTGATTGAAACTCAGTACTCTGTGAATGTTCCTTATTTTCAAACCAGCTTCCAAACATTTTTTCAAATATCTATAATGGACCACATAGTTATTTTTTGGGTATAAAGTTATCAGTAATTTTTCCTGTTTATTTTTGGATAGAGGGGGTATCATTTTCTCGGGGCAGAATGGGAGATCTTTATGAGATTCATGTAAATCTATGGGGTAGTCTAAATCAACTTCATAAAAATATCCCACATCTGAGTTGTCAGGAATCAAGGATGGGTCTGTTGGATATTTCGTCTGTCCATGTTCAAATTGTCATACGGTAAATAGTTCTGCATAGCAGCTCCGTATAAGTTCACGACATCGAAATACATCAAATAGGACTCTGGTTCGTTAGGATTATATTGTTCTCCCATATACTTATTATTAGCCTTTCCGTACCGGTTACAACATTGAGATATACCCCCTCGCAACCCTTTCTCGATAAACATGACTTGGTTGATATCCTTCAACAATTTTAATTTTTCACCTGTATATTTCAACATTGCATCCCATGTGTAACCAGGTAGGGAATAATAATGAGCAGGGTCGAGTGAATAGGTGTTCATACAATCTTGTCTGAAGTTTTCAAAAACGTCCGCTAGTAGCAAAACATCAGTTTTGAGGTAAAGATCACTGTATTCACGCATATTTTTCAAGTTAAAAGAGTCCCATACTTTCAAAGCATGTTTATAGTCTTCATCTGAAATGTTTGTGTCAGTCAGTTGATTGTAGAATTGTTCTTTTGATGGAAGTGCTGTGTCGTCAAGTCTGTCCCATGAATTCATGTAGTCATACGGAAAAACCCCTTTTCTGTTCAATAACTGAAACTGTTCGTCATCTTGATAATGCTTCCTAACAATTTTTTTCTGTTCAGGTTTCAAAAAAGACGCTAATTTCTCTATACTTGTTGACATAAATCTAAATGAGTCTATGAATCTGAAGGAAATAAATGAATCTGCTAGATGTTTCGTAAAACCTATGTATCGATCTTTATTGATCGGTAGAACATCAACTCTACCATCGATATCTGACACAAGATTTTTTATTATGAAGTGTGAATCATAACCACTTAGGTTATGTAGGACCACAGCTACATTCTGTCTGTTTTTGTAATTCAAATTACAGTCTTGATGTGCAGGACCCCGATAACGCCCTGTGAAATGACAGTGATCTTTAACTCTGATATCTGTAGGATTAAATGGCTTTTCACAGATATGACACTTTTCAGACTTGTAAAATGAACTCCATTCTTCTTTCGAAAGTTTATTGATAGGGACGTTATGAAGAAAACAGGGTTCCATATCTTCAGCCAGTTGAGAAAGCTCTTTCATGAACCAAGACTGACAATCTTGCCCTGTATATGACTTATAATAGGAGATTGAGTCATCGAAACTACAATGTAGATAATAAGCTATACTGTAAGGAATGTGTTTTTGATAAATCCCAGTTTTTTCAGATATTTTCTCCTCCGATTCAACCAAAAGACATTCAATATCAGCGTAAACTATAAATGGTGCCTTTTCCTTATTCAAAAAATTTTTAAACTCTATAAAATCAACTCCCTCCGGAGGACACGATACTTTACATTCGTTTAGACCATCACAATAATTTTTATGATTTTCTAATGAATTTTCAGTTAAAAAATGATTGAGACATATATCACAAAAATAAATAGAACCATTGTACTTTGAATTTTGAGATGAAAGTAGACGTGACATGTTTTTTATCCAAGTAAAATGATAAACTGTTTTTTCTTCAAAATTGTCTGTTTGCATCATGAAATCACTGTAATTTTTTTCAGTTTTTAACATCAATAAATGTATACGCTCCTTATCCCTATTTCTGCTCAAAAATATCGGAACCACTGTTTTCTTCTCAATCGCGTACACGTTAATTGCTAAATCGTTGAGTTTTTCAAACTTAGGAATTTGGTCTAGAGTCATAGGAAAAGATATACCCTCATATTTCAAAATAGAGCTAGGTGGTGGGTATGAAGAAGTCCTTTCAGTATGCTTCTTAGTAGGTCTTAAACATGACATTACTCCCCAAAGGAAACAATGGGAGTCATTATTCTTAACATTTACTACGGCTTTTTTATTTTGAATGAACATAGGTAGCTCTACATATGTAGAATTACCTATTGTTATCGGCCTGTATTCATTTATATTGATTTTTAGGTTAAGAATTTGTAAAAGAGCCCACCCACTGTCACGCTCCTGAAACTCATCCATTTTCCTAAGAATGACAGCTCGAAATTTAGTATTATACAATTCTTTCAAGTTATCGGAGAGATCAACAACAGAACTTTCAGTAGCAAATGTTTTAATACTTTCCTCCCTAGTATCTGGTTTGATATAATTGCAGCTTAAAATTAAATTAACTTTTAAAATTGAATTTTGAAGAGCTGATTTTATTTTATTATTAAAAATTCTGAAAGTTCTACTGAGGAACTCTTCGGGATCCTTGATCGAATTATTAATAATCACTCCTGTTCGCATTCTATTCTTGAAAGCCGAATCTACGTCCCTCCAAATTAAACGTTTCGAATGACCCCCCAAACCAGAACCCTTTTTGAGAATAGATTGACGTATATGCTTAATATTTTCACGATAAGTCTTCAGAATTGATAAATTGGTCTCGAGTTTGTGGAAGCTTGTTAGAGAATGAGGAAAATTCTTACCTTTTGTATATCTGGTAATTCCTAATATTATTTTATTTATATACTTCAACCATCTACCAACCTCTTCCACAGTTCTAATTAATTTTAAACTTGTTCCAAAAGTTTTGACAGCATCATCAGAAATCTTCATTAAACTCATGGTTGACTAGGTGCTGCTACAAAACAAAAAATTTCACTTAACTTTTGTTCTAATATGTACACAGAAAAATAAATTCCTTACCTTCGGTATAAAATATTAACAATTGAAGGAATAATTGAACAAGTATCTAACACTTAATTATCGATGTATGTGTTACTAGTTAGAAACTATCGTAAGACTGAACCTTCATAGAAATAGTTCAAGTATTTATAAAGAGAATTTGTTGATTCAACGTTCATATTAGTCCCAGGGATGTACACTTAATATAATTTTCATGAGAAAATACGTAATAAATATACATATATCTAACATTCGAAATTTCATTCGTTTTGTACATCCCTGGGACTAATATGAACGCTGAATCAACGAATTCTCATTCCTCCGTTCGATCAAGTTCTACACGTGTTCCTTATCTTTCGATGACCTCCAGACAATTTCAAATATTTATGATTATTCTAATGAGAATTTGTTGATGTGATATTTTATGCGATACATCGACTTCAATTCATATATTTCATTCTGTTTTCGCTTGAACGAGATTATATTTTATATATCAAAATGGAAATGAATTTTTAAGAAAATAACTATTTTATAAATAGCTATGTATGTAATTTGATATCCAAATCTACGAAGACGGCCCCCTTGAAGACACCCTATAATCTCTAGTAGAATCGAAATGTTAAAAAATCAAAAGTTTCCATACTACTATAGGAATTTTCTGGAAGTAATCAGGGAAGCATCTAGGAACGGAAGTGATAAATCATCTGAAGAACTCATAACTGAATTCTGTAAAATTAGTTCTTCAGTGAACAGTTACATCATATTAGAATGTTTGTTGTATAACAAGAATAAAATATTAAATGATATAGACAAGGAAAATTTTGTATAATAAAAAAATGTATATGAAATTGATATTTATTTCACTCTATTTTGAACACCTCTCATGAATTAAGTATATATATATATATATATATATATATATATATATATATATATATATATATATATATATATATATATATATATATATATATATATATATATATATATATATATATAGCTTATATTTCACCAGGTTATTTTTTCTAAGAATTTTTGTATAAGAAATACAAGAGACTGTTAATTTTTTTAAATTTTATATTAATCAAACGA
The DNA here is from genome assembly GCA_030704885.1 of Cynegetis impunctata. Classification (NCBI taxonomy): domain Eukaryota; kingdom Metazoa; phylum Arthropoda; class Insecta; order Coleoptera; family Coccinellidae; genus Cynegetis; species Cynegetis impunctata. The sequence continues at coordinate 14,842 of JARQZK010003773.1, forward strand.
TATGTATAATAGTGGTAGGAAAAATCCTATGCTCGATTTCTTTAATAATTATCATGAGAAAGTTTTTACACTGTTCAAATTCACACTATTTTTTTTCAGGTACATAGTTAAATTAATATGATGAAATAAGTATGTATATAACGTGTGAGTAATTGACCTTGTTCTAATTTATGTACTATTCTAATGAACAATAGGATATTTTATTATGAGATATTCAGCAGAATAATTTTTAGTACATATGAATGAAGATAACATTAAATCTCAATCTTATATAAGAATCATTGAGAGGGAAAACGAAACATTATTAATTGAAACCCATGAGTTTAAAAAAATTTATTAATCGTACTTGTAAGTAACAGGGTTCTTGTTTTAGATTTCATTGAACAAGAAATCTATTTAAAAAATATTTACCTAGTTTTTAATAAGTTTAAATATTGTAGCTGGATGGGTTTTTCCGGTTTCCAATGTTCCCTTGGATACGATGGAATATTCTCCTGTTGTAATCTCCCCTATATAAGGTCTGTATTCTTCAGTCACTCTCTTCGGTAAAAAGACATTGTATTCACCCAAGTCTAGAAGTACTGAATCTCCGAACTGAGACGTAATTATTTTTGCCTCGTATATTCTGTAGGGCTCCTCGATAATCAGATCGGATAGCTTCTTCTTTGGTTTCCTCTCTAGGAATGAAACTTTGTTCAATTTTCCTAATAAATCCATCTCTAAAACAAATTAAAAAAATATTAAATAACGTTCTGAAGTATAACTCAAAAAAACTTACTTGATTTTCACTAAGCCAGGAAGACACACCCAAACGGTTAGATCGAAAGTTTAACGATGCTGCTTCGAATGAATTTGAAGTTGGAATGAAATTAATAAGAAAAATTTCAACATATAGAATTATTAGAAGGAAGTTTTTAGTGGAGGAGGGATTTTGCACACGGCTAACGGTTGAAAAATGTTGAATAAGCTTGTAGAAATTCCTTTGTTGTTCTTAAGGGAGATCGTACACAGTCAATCTCGATCGAGATCGGTGATTCAGATTGATAATGTACTAGTTAGATTGACAGATCTGGTCTCAAAATGATTAAATCCTGAACGCGATCGAGATTGACTATGTATGGACCCCCTTACATGATTCATAAAACGCTGATGCTGAAATTCTATAGAACGAAATATTGACCTATATCTAATTAATTCATTTACTAGGAATTCGCTGACACCGACTTCAATTCTACGAAGACGGTCTCCTATATACACAGTTTCCGTCTCCCAGCTGATATGACTCATTCCGTTTTCGTTCGAACGCGATTATATTTTATATATATCAAAATGGAAATGAATTTCTAAGAAAATAACTATTTTGTATGTATGTATGTAATTTGATATCCAAATCTACGAAGACGGTCTCCTATTTACCAAAAAATTTCTGTTCCCCTACGGTCCTATATATCATATAATCTACTGAACACACATGAAGACTCCTGGGGGCCCCCACGAAGAATCCTGGAGCCTCCGGAGCCCCCATGAAGACACCCGAGGGACCCCATTCCTATATATATATCATATAATATCCCCCGAACCCACATGAAGACTCCTGGGGGACCACATGAAGACTCTTGGAGCCCCGGTGGCCCCATGAAGAATCCCTCATAAAAAAATTTCAGTTCTCTGGGGCCCCCATGCTTATTCTTAGTCTCACGTATCCACCATCTTGGATTTGAAACATAGAACTGTCAAATGTCATTTTGGATCATAGATATCTTAAAGCATAGAACTGTCATCCTATCTGTCATTCGTAACTGTCAAATGTAATCTTGAACCATAGATATCTTAGGTATGTCATACGTCATCCCATCTGTCATTCGTAACTGTCATCTTGAACCATAGATATCTCAGAGCATAGAACTGTCATACGTCAAACATTCAAATTTGAATGGTATTGAAGCGCCCTCTGTTGGCGAGATTCTGAATGATGAGAATATAATTTTCTGTCATCTTGGAACGCTATCTGGTGGTCAGGTTCCTAATGACGATAATACAGTGATCTGTAAGAACGTGATCTGTAAGAGCGCCCTCTGGTGGCCAGGTTCTTAATTACGATAATACAGTGGTCCGCCATCTTGAAACGCCATCTTGGAACGCCATCTGTTGGTCAGGTTCCAAATTACGGTAATACCGTGGTCCACCATCTTGAAACGTCATCTTGGAACGCCATCTGTTGGTCAGGTTCCAAAGTACTATAATACCGTGGTCAGCCATCTTGAAATGCCATCTTAGAACGCCATCTGTTGGCCAGGTTCTGAATTACGGGATAATGTGGTCAGCCATCTTGGAAAATGGCCGCCATCCGCAAAATGGCCGACTTCCCGATCATAGCCCCGCCCCCGAAGTCGCGCATGCGCAGAACTTACATTTCGGACTTAGAAAAGTTGAAGTGGGCTAGAACTCTTGTAGGTACACTTCTAACAGTGTAGAAAGACTCCATTGACGTCATTTATACGGATCAGAGACGGTTTCAGATTATTTTACTTGTGGAGTGTGGATTAGATTATCGTGTTTATAATTGTTATCAGTTACTGGTTTTTGTGTTTTTATATAGTATTAAATTTGTTTTTAATTTGGACAAAGTTGACGTGCTTGGTGCTATGATGTGGAAACAAAGGAAATATTCCTGGAATCCATTATTTTTAATAAGTGAAATGAATTTGAATCTTTGATTACAAATACAGATCGGAAAAATACCAATGATCACTCTAACTGCGTAATTATTTGTCCATGTCTGACTATTATAATTCATTTTAAGTTTGACGAAAGCGAGGCATGACATCTGGATGAGAGCATTGGGAAGGTATCCTACTGTGGAGCTCCTGAGTGCAAAAAACGTAATTTGCAGTAAACATTTTTCCCCAAATGACGTATACATGAAGGGCAATCGAATGTGTTTGAAACGAAATGCAGTTCCAAGACTTCTTTTAAACAAAAAGGATCAGGATTCAATTCAACGAAGGTCAGTTTAAGTAAAAACATTTAATTTTTGTGAACAAAAATTGAATATGAAAGTCGACCAAGTCACTTTTTTCTTATCTTGCGAATTAAGTTTTTAGGTTGAGTTTTTTCCATATTTTTTGAATAAGTATAAGGTAAAAGTACCATGCGCAAGGTCTAAGAAGATTGATAGTTTCAATACTATATAATTTAACTATAAACATTTTGTGAAACTTCATTCTGCAAACTCTGTTATTCATACCAACTAACTATTTTACAATTAATTCCAGGACTCTTCAAGAATTGCATGGTAATAAAATACAAAATGTGAATCCTTCTCTTATAGAAATGAATGATAACCTGGAGGTAGTTTTTGTTGAAAACAAAGAAAATTCTTCTGGTGTTGGCCATCATATTTCTTGCACTCCTACTATTGAAATTGGAGAAAGGTATAAAATGAAAATTATTCTGAAAGTTTCTTGAAAACTTATTGCTAAGAAATATTTAATGAGAGTGCTTATCACAATTATAGTTCACAATTCATAAAATAATTTCGGTAATTATAACATAGTATTTAGCTTTGTCTACAGTTGCAAAATGCTGACAGTGAAGTATACTTTGACGTACTCCCATAATAGTGTCTATTATTGGAAAAATTTGGAATATTGATTTGTGAAATCAATGGAACTTAACCGAACTTTCTCTTGCAAGTGAATTTGGCAGCTCAAACTATGAGTGCTAATGTTGCAAATGCTGTAGAGTTTTTGTTGAAAGGCTTGCAACATCCTGATTTCAAAGATGCAGCCCCTACCATTGAATTCATGAGAATTATAGATAAACTCTTTGATCTATTGAATTCAAGGAATCCTTTTGCTAAAGGATTCAAAACTCCTTTGAAAAAATCAAATGAGTCATTCTGGAGACCAATATTGGAAGAAGCTTTTTGTTACTTGCAATCATTGATGCATGTTAATGGACAACTGTTGTATAATTCAAAGAATAAGACACCAATTCTTGGATTTTGCACAACAGTTAGATCACTTCTAGGAATTTACGATGAATATGTTAAAAAGCAAAAGTCTCCATTGGCCTCACCTACAAATTCAGCCAGGATCATCTGGAGTTATTTTTCTGTGGGATTAGGTTAGTTTTCATTTTCATGTATTCATAGGTTGTTTCAAAAAAATATATTTTTGTTCAAAATGAACGTTCTTTATGATTAATCTCTACTGACTGTTGAGAGAACCTATTATAGTAGATGAAAACATAATAATATCCTCCAGAAATATAATGCCCGCACAAAAAGAGGCAGACTTTTTTTGAAAACATTCAGTATGCAATACCTAATGAAGAAAGCATATCAGTTTCGTATTCAAAATTTTTTTAAATTATTTTCAGAGGAAGAAATGGCTGGAATAACAACCTCACAGCATATCAACTTTATCATACTTTCAGAAGAATGTGCATGAACATAGATTTGAAAGTTCTAAAAGGAAATTGTGAAATCCTTGATAATACGTAAAATGCTTTCTCTCGATTCCCAAGGGAACCAAAATTCAACTGAACTGAGTCTGGATGATATCAGTATAATATAAAAATATGATATTGATTCTAATGATTTAGTTTTTGAGGATGATAGATTTTTGTATGAAATCAATGTTTTGCCATCTTTGTCACTTTTGACAGAAAATGTGGCAACATATAAATCTGGATTTGTAGTTAAATCTATAGGCAAACTCATAAAATGTTCAGTATGCCTTAATTCTTTGGAAGAATCAGACTATAACACTATAGATTTACAATTTTTCAAATTACTTCATAGGAAGGATAGGGGTGGTCTAATAAAACCATCCAAAGATGTCATAAACATATGTATGTATACAGATAAAAATTTTTGGATACCTTCATCTCACGAACATCAAGTTTTTTATATCAGGAAAAAAATTATTTAAATCCATAGATAACCATATTTATGATACATCAACTTATGGAGTAAACCATACAATGAGATTGATAAAGCTATCTGTCAGAATTTATTCAAAAATGAATACAAGGTATTGTCTGAGAGAAATGGTTAAGGACTTCTATTTTATAAAAGAGAAGAAATGAATTATATACTGGAACAGAGAAGAAGAAATGAAATATAAAAGTCGAATTAATGAAAATCAAAAGAAAGAATAATGAAAAAAAAACGCGTGTGCAGCAGATCTCCATAACTAAGGTCTTATTTTGAATACAGAAAATCATGGCAGTAGCCTTACTAAGATGAAGAACTGTATCTAGTAACGCGAAGCAAAATCCTAAGCGACCTGAACGAATATAATAGTCGCCGTGAAATACATCGGCGACTATCGAGCAGGCGGAATGAGATAAGTAAAGACAAAGTCGCCTGATCGATCAGCTTAGGATTCGCACATAAAGATCATTGCGAAATAACTGTTCAGATTCAATTCTATGGAAAATTTCTACATTTTGAAGGTGGCGCTTGAAAAATAGAGTTGAAACAACCCAAAGTATAGCAAAACAAATCCAGCATTTTACTGTTGACTTTCGGAGAAAATTCGATATAGCCAGCAGATATGGAAATGACGAAAAATATCTGCTACTTCCAGAAGTGACGCGTTATTTACAACTCTGTATTTTTTTCTCCTTTTATTATATCAATAACATGTATAACGGTAATGTACATTCCGAATTGTTCAAAATATATTGAATAAAATGTATTTGCAATAATTTTTTTAATTCATTAAAGGAAAGAGAATACATTAAAAAAATAACATATAAAATTTTAAGGAACAAATATTCAAAGATATACAAGAATATGAAAAGCTACATTCCATAAATTCATTTAGAGAGAGATACATACATTGATGTTTTGGATTCCTCTAATAAAGATTGGTAGTTAATTAAACAACTGAATACCAGTATAAGATAGACTCAAAAATATATACAATAGGGCTTTATTCGAAGAAGATTACCATGCCTTGTCTGATAGTTATGATTGTCGGAACTCTTAATGAATTCGTTCAGATTGTTTTGAATTTTAAATTAGTTTCTTTCAGTTGTTTGTAAAACGTAAATTCATAAATTTACCGGCCACCTCAATATACACTTATTGAAATTTTCGCAAAATACTGCCTTCTTTAACAATACGCAAATGGTTAAATAATGTGTAAACATTTCTTTACGCACTAAACTTCACCAATGTGGAAAACTCTTTTTACGCAATATCGAAAATATGTTTCATAAATTTCACCAAAAATTACCTTCTCACGGCATTTATTATTGTGTTATGTTATTGCTTTAGCCGATGAACTTCTCGGATATAATCAGCTGCTTTAAAAAATATGTCCACTGTGAAAAAATTTGTATTCCATACAAATTTGTAGACCTGAACCCAAAATAACATCAAATCCTTTTTATTTTCTATAATAAATCTTTCAAAATATTCCTGAAACCCACCCTGGTAGAAATGATGCTGGTTATGATCATGCGCACTGAATACTGTCTCCAACATTTTACAACACTTTCTTTCCATTGAATTGGCATTCTAGAGTACAGATATATATTAAGATTTCTATGTACCGTATCCAGAAGAACAAAAATTGTTGGATACATAGTACTGAATACATAAACTCAAAAATTCAGTAGTCTGTAGTAAACTTGCACATGTAACCTAAGCGTTTTCTACTCGGCAATTTCTTCTCTCTCTCTCTCTCTCTCTCTTTCCTACTCTTCGTAATCTGCTCTGCTGTTATGATGCTGCTCGCTGGGAGATCTAGTCGAAAATTCATTGATGCGTACTACTTCAGGACAGTGGCGGATTTACAGATTTGCCGCCCGTAGGCTATTCAATTTTTGCCGCCTCTAAATTTTGATATCTTGGTCCACAATAATATCTATTTTCTATCAATAAAATTCACACTTTATGATTTGTGCTCCATCATCCCTCGTTACATCAACTTTTCCCGCATGGTTAGTATCATTGAGAACTATGGTGTACAGTGTTAGATCCTTGATTATTTTTACAGCAAAGAATTATCAAAAATTATTGTTTTAAGCAAAAAAGTTGATCGTAGGTAGTTCTTTACTCTCTTCAAGCAAGAGAAGCTTCTTTCACCAATTTCGCTGGTGTACAAAGAGCCATACGAAGTACTATATCCAAGTTTGGATTAATGTTTCCTAGATTCTGTTCTCGCAGGAATGAAGACAGACTTTTTAATAATTCAGAAATTGGTTTTATTGAAATTCTTTCAGACGAAAGGTAGCTTTGAAAGTGTACGCATTACTGAACTAAGTCTGTTTCTAAATCATAGGGATACATTTTTTCTAAAAAACTGGCTTTTTCCGTCAGAACTGATGATAACAACTCACTCATTTTGGTAAGAAATGATAAGTTCTCGTTAGATCCGTGATAAGCCTCTTGCCGTTTTGCTAACTCGGATATGAGTCTATCTTTGACAACGAGAAACGTGTTAAACCTGAAGTCATCACTCGCAGGCGATGAAAATTGGATAAAGGTAGGAGTTCGTGATCTCAAACATTTGGTAGACAAGATTAAAAAACATGAAAACTCCCCAAAGCATAAAAACAGTCTTGTATGTGTTCAGCTCTAAGGAAATGTGAATATTGAGTCTTTTATACGTAAGGTTTATGCAGATCAGATAAATATTCGTTTTTTGCACCTGCACGAATGCATTTTGCTGAAAAATTATTGATTTAGATAAATTGATGAATCCCTTGAAGATATTCTATTGGCTAAAGATTTAGCCTAAAACCAAAAACAGATACACAAATATGTATAACCAAATATTATTTTTGCGTCCCCCCTGAAAACAAACTCACGAGCCACCACTGAATAAAAAAAGTTATTTTAATGACATATCGTATGGATTTTTGAAGATCGTGTTCACAGTAAACACAATAACTCGAAAAAATCATTTTTTCACTTCAAATTTTTTTTAATATACTCATTCTGGAGAGAAGCTGTTGAATGAAAAATTGCAGTTTAGTATTGTTTTATCTTATTATAATTAATTCATTCCGATTGGAATTTTCTGAAAAAGTTATCAAATGTAGGTACTAATGTAAATAATTCGTGTACGACATGAGCGTTTAAGGCATGCTCATTTGGATTTTCCAAATTTTTTCTTACTACAAATAAAATAATTAACTGATAAAATTTATCAATTTTCTAATCAGCAAATTGTCTAACTTCATATTTTGTTTGGCAATTTTTTATTGTCAAGTCCCAGTCGTTCAAATATCAGTTATTCGATGAATTTAAACCAAAGGACTATATTATGTCTATAAGATATTGAACTAGTTTTTTATTTAATAAAAATTTATTTAATAAAAATTAGTCAGTATCTTTCACGAATAAATAAATAACTTTCTGAAATTTGCAAATCAAGAAAATATGTAAAAATAACTAAATTTCGAGTCGACTATGATATCGAATCGCAATTGGGATATTCCAAAAATTCATGATCATTAATGTATAAGAATGACAATTTGCAAATCAAGAAAATATGTAAAAATAACTAAATTTCTACTCGACTATCGCAATTGTGATATTCCAAAAATTCATGATCATTAATGTATAATTAATAAAGCGTTTAGCAATTGTTTATGTAGAGATGTTGAAATATTTATTATTTAGCACGGTATATATATAGGACCATATTTCAATTTTTGTTGAATATTTTAATTTCTCTCAAATTTTCGAAATTCGTATTTTGTGTGTATAATAATTTTTTTCTATATTATTTATTAATGTATTAATTGATTAAATAAAAAATTTATGAACTAAATTTGCCGCCCCTTAAAATTTGCCGCCCTAGGCCCAAGTCTACTCAGCCTGCTGGTAAATCCGCCAGGATATGTGAATAATTGAGTCCTGTGACGATTAAATTAGCAGCTTGATGTGTCCGAAGTTAAACAAGTTAAAAACTTCTTCCGGGCTGACGGCCTCTTTCTTTTCAGACTTTTCGTATCTAACTCCGAAAGTATATTCAGTGGCGATTGCTTATGGATGGTGTTCGGAAACACAGATGACTGTTATATTATCGCATCCGTATTTATTTTCCACAAGCTGTTCCGCTTTTATTGCCATTCGATTGATTCACAGTAGTGGATTTTATTTTTATTGCTCTTATAATATGTTTCTGATCACTGTATAACATATGGTTTATGACTATGCTCACCTTGTTCATATACAGCTGCCTTTTAAGGCTGTATGCGAAAATAATATCTTTCGTATTCTGTAGCGCATGGCTTATTGATTCGTTAAATGGCAACAATATAAAATGAAAAATGTGTATTTCATGTATGGGTTTGAATATAGTATTGATGTTTTGGTGTAGTAGTCCCCGAAACTGATCGATAACTTTGTAGATAGATGAATGTTAGCAAAGCAGTTCTCTGGTTTGGCCCTTGGCTGGGCGTCTCTGGTACTTCTTTCGAATTAAATCCCGTTCGGCGTGAACGTTAGCCCAAATTGTGATTCACAAACTCTCTTAGCATAATTCGATATACTGAGAGCTGCCGTTTGTCTTTAAGTAGAAGTGTGGGGTAATAAATCATGACAGGTCTATTGTTAGACATGCCAGGTGTGGGGTAATAAATAATGACAGGGGTGTATTAACTAATGATTGATGGTGACAGGTAAATAGGGTTTGATTCGACGTGGGTGGTCTAGAAAAATTCCGTGAAAAGAAGTTATTCATCAGGGGTTCGTCGTGGGTGGTCAGCGACCGTGGGAATATTTCTTCACAAAATCTAGGGACCGTGTAAGGGTATGATTTCATAGAAATCCGTCGCTTGTATTAGATAAGTTAATCATCGGGGTTTCGGCTGGGGTGGTCAGTGACCGTGGGAATATTTCTTTGATAGTCAAGGCCAAAAAAACCCACACACAAACGGGGATGCGTAGTTCAGAACGGGTAGGGATAGCTATTGTATAAACACAGTGTGAATAGTTTTGGTTTTCTGTTTAGTTCAGACAAATTCTTGAAAAACTGCTGAAAAATGTTCGGATTCAGTTACTCCTCCGATATTTTCGATCGCGAAAGTTGAGCGCTGTATTTATACCACTTATTTATAGCGGAGGTCACAATACAATTGGAGAAAAACATCATGGTGCCTACATGACGCACATTAGGGAATATCTAACTCAGGATGAGTTAGATATTCTCGCTGAAGAAGAAAAGAACGAGGCCTCGGATTTCTTCAAGAATCTGAGTAATAGTCAGTGGAAGGTAATTGATGCAGTATGCGAGGCTTCAGTTACGGATTCGTCTTTTTTGAAAACCGGTGTGGAGTGTGTACCAGTGTATACAGATGATGAAGACGAGTATAATGCCCAAAAGTATGAGCTTGTGCAGGTGCGTAAATAAAAAGATCATGCACAATGGTCGTCCTCCATACTCAAAAAACATCCACACACACACATACGAAGCGGTGGAGGTGGTATAATACAATCACCATAATTATAACTTGGAGATGGCCAACGAAATTCCAGACGGACAAATCAAGGAAAACAGTGCAAGAAACGAAACTTCAAAAGAAATACCCCCAGAGTTCCGGCTACCACTACACGCCTCAACAATATAACCGAGTATTGCCCAATTGATTATTTTGCAGATTTCATCCTTACTGAAAATGCGTAAGGAGCAATTGCGTGTAATGGATATACAAACTTGTACTAAATTTATAAAATTGAGTTACAATGACTCACCCCCATATGTATGAATTGCTTGTAAAATATTATTTCAATATTGAGAATATTGTGTTAGATAGTACCATTTGATAGAGATATTATGTATACTATTAGTAATGTAATTGTTTATAAATGTGATGTTGGTAGAGCTATGTAGAAAAATGTATGATATTATATAACAATAAACTTTATTTCAGGAAATTTATTTATCTAATTACAAACCTTCTTATTTGAAACACTAAATTATTAAAAAATGTAATTTGAACATTCGTTTACATGCATTATAACAGGTCCCTCATACTAGGGGAAACGAATGTTCACGTATAAATTTTTAAAAAACCTAAATTACATGTGTGATAAATCAGTTTGCAAATATCGTATATTATTACGATGAATGACGGCCAGCTTTTTTGAATAAGAGAAACTTTTCATATAAAATATAGACAAAATCTCCTAGTGTTTAAAAATTATGATGCTAATACGATACTTTAGAATGTTTCACTGTAGAAATAGAAAGAAATAATAATAACACTGTCTTGAAATTGCATATTGGTTTGAAATATGGAATAAGAGATTGCTTTTCAAATATAAATAATAGTATTTGACTTTAGAACTATGCAAATGAAAAAAACGCTATATAAAATGTAGCTAAAGAATAATCATATACAATAAAAACAAATAATTTTTTTAATCTTGTGTACTAGAACTGCTTTTTTTAGGAAACTTTGTGTGATTAGAAATAAATAAAACGTAGACGATAAACGTATACGAATAATAAATATTTTAAAATCATGAGATAACTAGAAGTACTTACTCATTTAGAAACATACTAGTGAGCGGCCCCATTCGTGAAAATATAGATCCATGAAAATATAGAACTTTGAAAATATAGATCCATGAGAAATATAGATCCATGGAAAATATGTATTCATGAAAATAAAGATCCATGAAAAATATAGATCTATGAAAAATATAGATCCATGAAAAATATAGAACCTTCGATAATATAGATCTATGAAAAATATAGATCCAAGTAAAATTTGAACTTTGAAAATTTAGATCCACCTATATCCCGACCCGTGTTGCGCCTACGGTTTCTCTGAACTTTAAAATTCTCTTTATTCTATGTTTTATTCGAGGTCTCTGTCCGATATTTACGAATCCCCTATATCTATCGCCAGATAGATATAGGGGATTCGTAATCTATGATTTTGAGTAACACACAAAATATTTTTTCAGTAATCTTATCCATTATGGTTATTTTTTCGTGACTTCTCTATCATCTAAATATAATTTAATTTGTATGGGTAATTTCGAGAAATATTTAATATGATCGATAAAGAGTAAAAGCTCTTCAAAAATTATTTGTACGGTGTTTTTTCGGTTACCTTTTTCGTCTATGAATTTTTCAGGTGGCACATTTGGAATGTAGCATTGTTTTAAAAGTATTTATTCCACGGTTTTCATTAATTCTCTTTAGAAATCTATAAAATAGGACACTTTTCGAATATAATTCCGGTTTTTTTACAACAAAATCATAAATGTTTATTGATATGTGGGAGTTGTAATTTTCAAATATATATTTAATCAAGATGAAATGAAATTCCGAATTTTGCATTCGAAAAATATTTGAGCTCCAAGTATAATAATGCCAATCATTAGACCAATCACATAAGAAAACTTAGTTTCATAACAAAAGTACCTTGGAGGTTTTTAATTGAAAAATGAATAATTTAACATATAAGATGTCACCATTCTCTCCAAATTTGTAGTAGGTATATAAATAAATAGTTTTAGGGTTATTTCTCCAAAACAGTTTTACAACATTCATTGAAATTGAACAGGTCATTAAATCATATATGACCTCTATATTCAAAAATTTATAGTATAAAATTAAAGATAACTTCAGTTGTTGGATTCCAATATTCCAATAACTATTTTTGAAACTTTTTTCAGATATTTCATTTAAAGCTTGAAATAATCGAAAATATTCAAATAAAAATGACACAATAATGAATGAAAGTATTTATTATAATTCATGTTGACATACATATTATTCCTAGCTGAGTAATATTTGAATTGTTGCCATTATGATAATAATATAGAATCTACTATTTATTTATAATGCTTATTATCGATATTTGAAATAACATTACATTTGATTTTATATAGATAAAAATTTAAGATATGGACCATGTTAGTAATGAATAATTATGATCCAAAATGAATGGATAATTATAAAAAATTTTCCATAAGAAATGAACATAACATATTTAATTTTCTTCACACCAAAGGGATCCAACGCATTCTCTTCTTCTCGAGGTTAGTTTCGAAGTATCTTCTCACGAAACTTCATTATTATTTAACACGATACCTCAATTGTAGTAGCAGATGATTAGCAGAACATACTGCTGGCCCTGTAGAAGAAAAAGAGAAACTGGTCTAAAGAATAGTATATATTGAAATATTATACATTGAATTTTTCGTGTCAAATATATATATATATATATATATATATATATATATATATATATATATATATATATATATATACAATCTCTTGAAAATTATTAGCAATAACAGGCTTGTTGAATCTTAAAAAACTCAATTTTATTAAAAAGTTGACGTTTCGCCACGACATTCATGGCTTTATCAAAACTTTTGAAAAAATTGAAATTTCTTTGACATTTATTGATTTGAAAAAATTTGAATAGAAACAGACTACTGTTTCACTAAAATTTTCCGGCTGTGGCCGTTCTTTGTTATTTATTACGTGCTATTCAGTCCAATATTAACATTCAAATCTGTTATTATTAGATGGTAAGGGAAACCACAGAAACCTTTACCCACGTAATGTTCGAAATAGGTTCAAATTATTTTAATTTTGAAGAGTCAAAGAATAGGGTACTATTTATCTTTTTTTCAAAAATTTCTTATTGCGGCTGTGGCCGTCTTCAGTTATTAATTACGTGCTATTTAGTCCAATATCAACAGACAGGTCTGTTGATATTAGATGGGAAGGGAACCACAGAAACCTTCACCCACGTAATGTACAAAATAGGTTTAAAATATTTGATTGTTGTCTTTAAAAAGACATTACTTGTAATTTTGGAGATCACATGTTCTAAACTATACTTTCTTTTTAGAAAAATTGAAAATTCTAGATGTTTAGATTTTGTCTAAGAAGATGAGTTGTTATGGTTAGAGTTTGTTGTTTGTTGAATTATTTTGTTTTGATTTATGTTGTTTCTTAGAAAAATTAGAGAATTAAATCTGCGTTTATTGAAATCAAATGTTTGATATCTGTTCTATCATTTACGACTTTATTTAAATTTTTTTGAATATGTAACATTTCTAAAATTTCTCTGCGTTTTTGATCTTTTTCTATTTCTAAAATTTTTTTGCTATTAAAGTTGAAAGTATGATTCTCATTGTTTTTATGTTTTATTAGTGCTGTGGTTTGTGTTCTGGTATATATGTGTGCTTTTAATCTTTCTTCTAAATTTTGAAAAGTTTGTCCTATATATGATTTATTACAATTATTACAGGGTATACTATAAATAACAGGAGATTTTTGTAGAAGAGGTGTTTTACTTTTTAATTTAGAATATATTTGTTTAATTTGATTTTGTGCGGTGTGGGCTACTTTAATATCGTGTGGATTTAAATATATATATATATATATATATATATATATATATATATATATATATATATATATATATATATATATATATATATATATATATATATATATATATATATATATATATATATATATATATATATATATATATATCAGTGGCGTAGATAGCTTTTTGCGTTGGGGGGGGGGATATGACTTAGTGCAAAATTTTATCACATTAAGTCCTATTTTTGTTGATAAAAATTATCTTTCATGTAGGTAGTACAAAATAAGCAAAAGTTGAATTAAATTGCAAAAAAATTCAAATTATTTGAATTGGAAAAAATTAATAAAAAATCAGTGAAAAATTGAATTACATTTAATTGGATATATACATCATTGAAAATATTCTTGGGAAATTCAGAGCAGAAAATCTAGTTTTCGGCGTTTTTTGACAATCCATATATGACTTCGTCAGCTGTGATTCCATTGTCACGATGAATTTCCAAAGCAGCCAAACCTTTCAATAACAGAAAGTTTTTAATTTGCAATGAATTTTATATACTCAGAAGGGTCATTACAAGTTCATTTTTCGTCGTGCTCGTATTTTGATATTTTAGCTAATATTCTAATTTAAATATTTCTTCCACATTTTCAACTAACGAGAACAACAGGTGTGGTAGTAAGAAATTTTTGATAAAACTCGTCGGTTTTGATGAATTTATCAGCTGCTTTGTCAATTTCATATAAATCATTCTTGAAAAACACCGAAAATATTTCTAATACATTAAGTCAACAAGTGCTTTTCTGTTCAACTTTTTTCGCAAGGCTCCGAAAAATATAAGCAATACATGTCACTCGATTGGGATTGTATATGTTTTTTGAGAAAAATAAAAATTCGCTCGCGAATATTGTGAAAGTTATCAACAATATCATGAAAAAAGGGGGTTTGGTTTTTTGCCAATATGTCCAGAATTAATTGAGATTTTTGAAATCTGAAGAAAGATTCGAAAAGTAGAGGAAATTTCCCAAAAGAACGACTCAACTTCCGGAACTGGAGGATCAATATTTTCTCAGAGAGGTAAATATACGGCCGAAAACGGGTTATTTGATTTGGGCAAGTGACGAGCATTAAGAACACTTCAACAATTAACATTATTCAACCATAATAAATATGAAAAGAGGAATAAAAAAATTCAGACAGTTACTATATCGGTGAATGAGCAGTAATCTGGTGATTTTTCAAATAGTTATGCAATAGTTAATAAACAATGTTTAAGTACTTGAACATGAGAATTGTGAGTTTGACAACTGTTCACTATAGAATAGAGATTTTGTTTTATTCTTGGAGCTATAATTATGAAGCTTCAGAGTAAATCCCCGTTGAAAAAATAAAAAAATTTCAATTTTTCAATTGTTTTTTAATAATTTACGTAGTTTTGCAACATCAAAATGAAATTATTTTTATAATTTTAATTATCCGTTTTTTATTATCGGAAGCTAGAAGGAAATGGTTTTTTTCAATATTTATCTCCTATTGCTTAAAAAATTGTTATAAACGAATGCGTTGTTTATAAGAGAATTAAGAAAAAAAAGTTATGTTTATTAAAGTAGAAAGAAAGAAAGATCAGATCTATAGTTTAACACTTGCAATGTTCTTGTTCAAGCAGCAAAAAACTATTGCATAACTGATTAAAAAATCGCGATAAAAATGTTTTGTGGCTGGATTATTGTTCATTTACCTATCCAGTAAGAACCTGAAATTTTTCATTCCTTAATTTAATAGTTAATATACTTAGTTGAATAATATTTATTGTTAAGGTGTCCGAAATGGGCGTTACTTTCTCAAGCCAGATTACCTGTTTTCGGCCGTATATTTACCCCTCTGAGAAAATTATAAATATTAATCCTACAGTTCCGGGAGACTTTTAGAAAATATGCTCCTCTTTTTGTATTTTCATTTAGGTATCAAAAATATCAATTTTGACAACTTTGAGATATATCATCGTTATTCAGACATACATTACAGATATTCTGTGCAACGCACAAATTAGGTAAATGCTCGAAATGACCTTTTTCATTAGGGATGTCTTGTGTGCATTCGAAATCGTAAAATATATAAACAAACTTTTTATTTTTTTGAATGTTTGGACAGACTCTCATGAAACAATCATGTCTAATTGGTTTTTCACAACAGCAAGTTGAGCAATATATATAACCGCATTTGTGTACCCTTTTATTCTTTCAAACAGATTTATGACATGATAGACACCTCTTCAATTGTGAGCATAAAGACTTTTTATGATTCTCAAAACAAATTCAACCTCTAAAATCGCGGTTACAAGCGTCGCATACAATGGAATCTACCTTTTCTTCACATGGCGGCAACGAGTGACAACAAGAGCACCTGAATGGACAGTTTGTATGCGTCATAAAATTAGAGTATCCTTTTCTACACAATTCACAAAAGAATTGTGTCGAAAAGGCACCCGTCAACGATTTAATTACGTTGTAATGCCCATTCTCTAGATATAAATTTAAAGTCATTCGTTTATGGTCGCGTGGCCCTTCGTAACAGGTAGTGGATCCGTTTCGTGAATTATAAACGATAATTGAATAATTTACTAAATAATTTTGAAATAAATCAATATGCTCATAATTACAAGCTGTATATCTATCAATACCTACATTACCGCATAGTATAAGCGCTCTATTATCTAATAAATTTTTAGTTCTGAGCATTAGTTCTACTTGTTTAGGCCCCTCTGTTTTGAAAACAATTGCTAGAACTAATGCCCTAGCAAAACACATATTATCCTCTGCATACGGTGTAATTATGAAACTTTTTAGTTTTATGGAACAATCGTCTTCAGATGACTCACCTGTTAATTTGACGCGCCCACTTCCACTCGGTAGAGAAATTCTTGTTATGGATAGTGTTAACAAGTCTTTGGTGAAAAAGCTTTCATTACTCTGTAAAACTTTCGTTAACACATCCATAACTACCCCCGCATCGTATTGCTCAGCCTTCCTTAGAGAAATACCGATTGGCCGTTCCGGTATATTGGCATTATCGATCTTTAGGCCGACATAATCGCCTGGGGCACAATCTTCTTAACCTCTCCGTAACAGTTCCTTAATTACGTTCTGGAAATAAAACAAAATTATGCAAATGTATATAGATTATTGAAAAATATTCTTACCTCTAGACATTCATTGGGGTTATCTCCAACTTGATCACCGTTAATGGTGAAATGTATCACCCGGGCTATAGAATTGAACTTTTTGTAAAATTTGGAACTGGTACTGATGAAGTTTATGTATTTACTGCTGGCATCTAAGGAAGGCTGGAAAATATGTTATTAGCAAGATGCAATAAATAAAATATTTCAACGAACCTGTTTCTCTACCTGTGAACTCGTATATCCGGGTAATCCAGAGCCTGTTGAGTGCAGCGGCGCCTGAAATAATATTCAACATTCAATATTTTTTTCAAAATATAATCTGTTATTTACAAATAATAAATTTAACGTACCATATGAATATATCCTGATGTCGACGATTGAGCGACTATATTCTCTTGTGAAGACATCTACAAAAAACGAAGAATAGAGTCAGAAAATACGAAAACTAGTGACTAATTTCAATAAAAATATTTCAACGAACCTGGTTTTCTAACACTGAACTCGTATATTCGGGTAATCCCTGCCATATTTGGTGTGGATCATACTGGAATAATATCAAACATTCAGTATTTTTCAAAATATAATCTGATATTTACAAATAATAAATTTAAAACCAACCATATTAAAATATCCTGATGTCGAAGGCTGCTCTAATATATTCACTTGTGAAGACATCTACAAAAATGAAGAATAGAGTCAGAAAATACGAAAACTAGTGACTAATTTCAATAAAAATATTTCAACGAACATGGTTCTCTATCAGTGTGTCCGTATATTCGGGAAATCCCTGCCATGTTTGGTGTGGATCATACTGTAATAATATTAAACATTCAATCTTGTTTCAAAATATAATCTGATATTTACAAATAATAAATTTAGAACCCACCATATTAAAATATTCTGATGTCGACGGCTGCTCTAATATATTCCCTTGCGAAGACATCTACAAAAAATGAAGAAAAGAGTCAGAAAATACGAAAACTAGTGACTAATTTCAATAAAAATATTTCAACGAACCTGGTTCTCTATCAGTGTGTCCGTATATTCGGGAAATCCCTGCCACGTTTGGTGTGGATCATACAGTAATAATATTAAACATTCAATCTTGTTTCAAAATGTAATCTGATATTTATAAATAATAAATTTAGAACCCACCATATTGAAATATCCTGATGTCGACGGCTGCTCTAATATATTCCCTTGCGAAGACATCTACAAAAAATGAAGAAAAGAGTCAGAAAATACGAAAACTAGTAAGTAATATATTAATACTTACCGATTCAGGGCGAGCGGCCAGGCACAGTTCATTATACTCATCTGAATTTATTGATGAGTTCTCTAAAACAATTTTTTCATTCACAATATCAATTACGATATTGAGTAATTCAGTTGTTCTGAATTGCCCCTGCTTGAACATATTCATGATCATATCCAGAGACAGGGATCTTAAAAAACCAGCAAACATATTCGACGAAATTACGCACAATAAAACTGTTCAACAACTATAAAAGAAGTAAACTAAACTCTTCTGAGTTTGTTAAGGTTAATATAGAAACCACCCCCACCACTGGCGCGCCGGAATTCTATGAAATCACACGGTCCCTAGATTTTGTAAAGAAATATTACCTGCCCACCCACGTTGAATAACTCATCTAATGCCAGCGATGGATTTCTATGAATTCATACGATTTTGTAAAGAAATATTCGCGGACCATCCCACGTCAACCGTTTGTGTGTGTTTTTTTGGCCTTAGAAATATTACCTGCCCACCCACGTCGAATAACTTATTTAATGTCAGCGACGGGTTTCTATGAAATCATACGATTTTGTAAAGAAATACTCGACGAATTTTGACCTAGATTTGTAAAGAAATATTCAATTCCCACGGTTCCCCTGTCACCATCAATCATTAGTTAATACACCCCTGGCTAATTATAAGAACACCTGACATAACAATAGAGCTGCACATCTGACATAACAATAGGAACACCTGGCATAACAATAGACCTGCCATGATTTATGACCTGTCATGTTTAACAATAGACCTGTCACCACCAATCAAATTTAATGGCTTCAAGTGAATCAATTCTACTAAGAGATTAGCGAATTATTAAAATAATATTCACCACTCGATTTTGATTAGACACTTTGATTTTATTTTACCAGAATCTTTTGGATGCTTATTTAAATCTTCAATGAGATCAAAGAAAAATACTACAATTTTTCATATATAAGCGTACGATCTGGTGAGTTTATCAAATATAACTTAATTCAATGATCAAGTGTAAACTGTTAATGATGAAATAATACAAATCCAAAATTTTTTTACTCATGAATGCGTTCCCTGAGTAATTAAATTAAGTCGTAAGAAATAAAACTTAATGAAAACACTTTATGAATCTTATAGGAAAAAAGTTCCATAAGTTATTTTGTTCTTCATGAAAAAAATTTTATGAATCTTATAAAAAATTGCATAAGTTATTTAATTTCAATGTTCACCAAATTGAATGCATGGACAAATCATTTATACAATGAATGCAGGAATCATATATTCAATTAATTATTTTTATTCATATAATACCTAATAAGTTCTGTGAAATTTCAGATCTTTGTTCGTAATTACATCTGGAAAGATTTGATTCAATAAGTTTTTATAATTTCTATTGATAAGTTTATCGGTTTGGTCAATATAAATGATTAAAGAAATATGAAATGCATCAATTTCATTTTGAAGGACTAGGTACTATTGTATTACATGTTTATAATTATCGGATATCTTTATTTCAGTTAGGGAAACTAGAAATTAATTTCGTTGGATGTAACTGGGTAATCCCGGTTGTTAAAAGAGAAAGTGAATTTAGTTTCATTTACATAGATGAACTTTTAGAAATATTTTGATATATCCAACTGAGAGAGAGAATAATTAAACTTTTGATTTGATTATTTAAAGGAAAAATATTTTTTCATTCCAGGTAAATGACATTTTTTTTAAATCTACGATTCAAATTGAAGCTTGTGGTATACATAAAATTAAACAGAAAAAGAAAATATGGGATCTTTAATAAAAAATTTCGCATTCTGCCCAATCATTCATTCATGAATTCTTCAATGTACCTGTATTTCTTAAAAATCACGTCTATTTAAGCATTCGAATCGTTTCATGTATACTAAAAAAGTTTCAATCATATCAATTTTGATTTTTCAAGACACAAAATATTATGAACGACTGATATACGCATTCTTACAAACCTTAAATGTAATTCTGACTTCGAACTATAAACTTTAGAATATGCATAGGGCGGGATATTTACAGAATACGTAAATTCAATTTTTGAAATTAAAACTAGAAAATAGCTCAAAACGCGAGACATTGTTAACTGAACTTTAATATTTTGTAAAACTATTTCAGAGTTTTCTTCAAGATCCATGAAATATACATCAATTCATATTCCTCCAAGAAGAGATTAGCGAAATAACAATTTGAACAATATAAAAATAATATAGTTGATTCAGTCCACTCGATTTTGATTAGACACGTTGATTTTATTTTACCAGAATCTTTTGGATGCTTATTAAAATCTTCAATAAGAGCAAAGAAACATACTAACATTTTTCACAGATTAGCATACGATCTAGTGAGTTTATCAAATATAACTTAGATCATGTGTAAACTGTCAATGATAAAATAATACAAATTCAAATTTTTTTCACTTATGAATGCGTTCCCTGAGCAAGTCGTAAGAAATAAAATCTGATTGATCTGATGAATTTCATGCATCTTATAGAAACAAAGTTACATAAGTTATTTTGTTCTTCCATAAAAAAAATTTTGAGAATCTTATATGAGAAAAGTTCCATAATATATGTACAAATCATTAGTAAAATGTATCCAGGAATCATAAATTCAATTAATTATTTATATTCATATAATTACCTAATAGGTTTTGTGAAATTTCAGATTTTTGTTCGTAATTACATCTGGAAAGATTTGATTGAATAACAGTTTTGATTGATAAGTTTATCGGTTTGGTCAATATAAATGATTAAAGAAATATGAAATGCATCAATTTCATTTTGAAGGATTAGGTGCTATTGTGTTACATTTCTATAATTATCGGAAATCTTTATCTGGGTTAGGGAAACCACAAATTAATTTCGTCGGGTGTAACTGCGTTATCCCAGTTGTTGAAAGATAAAGTGAATTTAGTTTAATTTGCATACATGAAATTTTAGAAATATTTTGATATTTCCAACTAAGAGATTAATCAAACTATCAATTTGATTATTTAAAAGAAAAATATTTTTTCCTTTCAGGTATATGGCATTCTTGTTTTATCTACGATTCAAATTAAAGCTTGTGGCAAACAGAAAAAGAAAATATTAGATCTATTATAAAAAAATTTCGCATTCTTCCCAATCATTCATTCTTCAAAATACCTGTATTTCTTAATATTCACATCTATTTAAGCATTCGATTCGTTTCATGTAACGAAAAAAGTTTTAATCATATCGATTTTGATTTTTCAAGAAACAAAAGGACTGGGTTATTTACAGAATACGTAAATTCAATTTTTAAAATTAAAACTAGAAAATAGCTGTTGGTCATCTAATTGTAGTAATGATCAAAACTAAATATATGGAATAGTAGTTACTTTCAAAGGTATGGAATGATATTTCGAAAAATGTTTTTCAACAGTTTGTGCGGTCAACGGGAAAAACTTCCTAAAAATTCAAGAGCTTTGTAAACTCTTAGATCCCTAGAAAAAATAGCACGTTATCATCATTATCATATAGTGTAGCAACCAGAATCTAAAATTTATTCAGTACAATTTAATAAAAGACGTCTGCTTCCTGAGAATTTCGATAGCCTCCCTTATGGTTTTCAAGTTGTGAAATATATTTTATGAACTTTTTGCCAAATTTGGTAATAAAGTTTCATATCTTTCAAAAAGTAGTTTTATGTTTCACAAGCAAGTTATGTAATTCGAAAAAAGAAGACCCAAATAACTCCACAAGGGAATTCAACCCAAAAATAATTCATCTACCTACTAATGAAATTATTCGAATTGTCAATGGCGTACAGTGAAAAAGTTTAACATTTGTTCGTTCGATATTTCATGAAATAATAAGAAAGCTTGGAAGTATCAATTGGAGAAAAATTTTATATGATAATATTTTTTACAAATTTTCAGAATAACCATATTAAATAATACTTATACCATATTAAAAATAAAATTTGAATTTACCACTTCATTATACCAAACAAAACATTTTACTCGATGCCAGGTGCATAAAATTCGTAATTCGGAAAAGACCCGTTTTGATTTGTTGCATTGAAGAAATGTGGAAAATATCATCGTTATTCAGACATACATTGCAAATATTCTGAGCAACGCATAAATTAGGTGTTCTAAATTGCTTCTGTCATTAGGAGTGTCTTGTGTGCATTCGAAATCGTAATGTCCAGTTGGTTTTTCACAACAAAACCGCAGGTGGAGCAATATATAAAACGCTGGTCGCATATAATGGTCTACATGGTCTTCCCACTACAATAGGGACAATAGGGGCCATTTGTATGCCTCCTAGAATTGTGTAGACCATCGTCTACGTTTTATTTATTTTTAATCACACAAAGTATCCTAAAGAAGCAGTTCTAGTATACAAGATTTAAAAATTTTTTGTTTATATTGTATACGAATATTCTTCAGCTACATTCTAAAACAAAAAATTTTATTCAAAGTTATGTGTTTTTTGAAAAAAATATTTATCAATGTACATGATCATCTTCTATATTTTATTTTTCTTAATCCGATAGAGTTTTATATGTTTCTAAATGAGTAAGTACTTCTAGTTATCTCATGATTTTGAAATATTTATTATTCGTATACGTTTATCGTCTACGTTTTATTTATTTCTTATCACACAAAGTTTCCTAAAAAAAGCAGTTCTAGTACACAAGATTAAAAAAATTATTTGTTTTTATTGTATATGATTATTCTTCAGCTACATTTTATATAGCGTTTTTTTCATTTGCATAGTTCTAAAGTCAAATACTATTATTTATATTTGAAAAGCAATCTCTTATTCCATATTTCAAACCAATATGCAATTTCAAGACAGTGTTATAATTATTTCTTTCTATTTCTACAGTGAAACATTCTAAAGTATCGTATTAGCATCATTATTTTTAAACACTAGGAGATTTTGTCTATATTTTATATGAAAAGTTTTTCTTATTCAAAAAAGCTGGCCGTCACTCATCGTAATAATATACGATATTTGCAAACTGATTTATCACACATGTAATTTAGGTTTTTTAAAAATTTATACGTGAACATTTTTTCCCCTAGTATAAGGGACCTGTTATAATGCATGTAAACGAATGTTCAAATTACATTTTTTAATAATTTAGTGTTTCAAATAAGAAGGTTTGTAATTAGATAAATAAATTTTCTGAAATAATATTGTTATATATCATTCATTTTTGTACATAGCTCTACCAACATCACATTTATATACAATTACATTACTAATAGTATACATAATATCTCTATCAAATGGTACTATCTAACACAGTATTCTCAATATTGAAATAATATTTTACAAGCAATTCATACTTATGGGGGTGAGTCATTGTAACTCAATTTTATAAATTTAGTACAAGTTTGTATATCCATTACACGCAATTGCTCCTTACGCATTTTCAGTAAGGATGAAATCTGCAAAATAATAAATTGGGCAATACTCAGTTATATTGTTGAGGCGTGTAGTGGTAGCCGGAACTCTGGGGGTATTTCTTTTGAAGTTTCGTTTCTTGCACTGTTTTCCTTGATTTGACCGTCTGGAATTTCGTTGGCCATCTCCAAGTTATAATTATGGTGATTGTATTATACCACCTCCACCGCTTCGTATGTGTGTGTGTGGACGTTTTTTGAGTATGGAGGACGACCATTGTGCATGATTTTTTTATTTACGCACCTGCACAAGCTCATACTTTTGTGCATTATACTCGTCTTCATCATCTGTATACACTGGTACACACTCCACAACGGTTTTCAAAAAAGACGGATCCGTAACTGAAGCCTCGCTTACTGCATCAATTACCTTCCACTGACGATTACTCAGATTCTTGAAGAAATCCGAGGCCTCGTTCTTTTCTTCTTCAGCGATAATATCTAACTCATCCTGAGTTAGATATTCCCTAATGTGCGTCATGTAGGCACCATGATTGTTTTTCTCCAATTGTATTATGACCTCCGCCATTGTTAGTTGGCCCTCTATGAACTTTGTGCAGATTTCGGCACTTGACCTATATTCTTCAGCCTTCTTCTTTGCATTCACTGGATCCACATAATCTGTATTGTATATGGATGCGTGGTCCGCATCGCAACTTAAATACATAAATAAGTGGTATAAATACAGCATACCACTTTCGCGATCGAAAATATCGGAGGAGTAACTTACCAAGAATATTATAACATTGGGTACAGGAATTTAAATTTGGGTTCTATTCTTACGGGAACAGCGTTTAGTGTGACCTAAAGACGGAATGTTACTGTTAGTAGTGATGAAAGAGGATGTTATAGTACAAGTAGCTTTCGAAAACTCATGGCTACTTATTTCCGATATATTTACTTCGGCCATTGTGCTAAAAATGGGACGCTATTATAAACCATCAATTCATTATAGAGAATGATTCAGGTGACTCGCCAAGCACCTTCGGTCTAGATAATTATCTCTTACTGATTATTTTTCAATAATCACTCTGACAATTGAACTCATTTTCTAATTTTTATGCACTCATAATTGTGCCGATGTAATTTTTCGTGAAAATGTAAACATTCAAAAGTACTCTTATTTTACTGTAAGAAAACTAGTTATGCGTGGGCTGTATATACTCCCCTGATTGTTGTTATCGGGCGTGCCGTGTTGAGCGTCTCTCTCATTGGGTGAGGGGAGGAGCTTGAGACCACTGATGCGCGCCAGGATTGGTCGCCACGCATTTGCCACTTCAACACTGGGTTTACTGAAAACATCATGGTTCTGTTGGCTGAAAACAGCTTCTTTGAAATTTCGTTTTCACTCATTATGCCCTAGGGCGTTATGAGCGGGCATTATGGATTATAACGCCCGATCATTGTACGAGGACAACTGAAGCAACTTCCATTGATTAAATACTTCATAATCCTTGTCGTATCCATAACCTCGAGCTAAAATCTAATACTTTTTTCCCTTGTATAATGAATAACTATCTATTTTTCACCTGTATAATATTTGTTGATTTTACTTTAGATACGGTTGCTATAATTACACTCATTATGCCCTAGGGCGTTATTAGTGGGCATTATGGATTATAACGCCCGATCATTGTACGAGGACAACTGAAGCAACTTCCATTGATTAAATACTTCATAATCCTTGTCGTATACCACTCTGGATTTCTCCGGCAATAAATTATTCGCAGCTTTGGCTGCATTTTCTATGATATTCTTGGGTAAATTAATATTCATTTTCATTATTTCAATAAGACTACACAAAGAAAGCAGCAATGACATTCACTAAATATGATGACAAAATTCTAAATATTCACAAATGTCAAAATATCAACAAATGACATGCCTACTATGAGAAGGAAAATGAAAAGTATAGGAGGAATGAGCCGATTTTAAAATCGTTTTTTCATTATAATAAAATAATATTTTCGTGAAAAATAAAATCTTGTATGCACCACGTGCGTTACTAGATCCTAACGCCCAATGGGTAACATTCGGCCCGAGGGGCTTTGGCCCGAGGAATGATGAAATTAGGATGAGCTCTCATCCTAATTTCTAGGTGAGAATAATCAATCGCAATGTTCACGATTTTGTGTGAAAATGTAAAATTTTACAAACATGCAATTTCCTTACATATAAACTCTCATTTTCCGTATTGAAAACCCTCAATATCAACGATAAACATATTTGATTATTGCACAATACGAATTGCGGTAGTAAGTGGATTATATTTGACTAATTTATCGTGTAAAATCAGACAGAAAGCTGACATTTCTGCAGGAATATCTTCAGAGCTCTCAAATTCAAGCCGCATATCCACACTTCCAGATTTCAGTACCTCAAACCAAAACCAAATATCTGGACCATAGTCAAGATCTATCAGACACTGAAGAAATACAAGAACCATGGAGAACAAAACTAGAACAATGCTTACACCACACCAGAGCAAGACACTTCATCTTCACGGGCTCCCCAAAATTCACAAAACAGGAATACCTCTCAGGCCAATCACTAGTTCCAGGAATTCACCAACAAGTAATCTCGCGAATTTTTTATTGAAAATCATCCAGCCTTTACAAGGGAAAACAACATCATTTGTCAAGAACTCCAGTCACTTCGTGGAAATTATCAAGCACATCACAGTAGGACCCAACGAACAGCTCATCAGTTTCGATGTAGATAATATGTACCCAAACATCCCCTGGCAGGAATCCCTGGATATCATCAAGTCAAAACTACAAGAGAATGAGACTTTGAAAGACAGAACATCTATACCCATTGAAGGAGTAATTGATCTTTTGGGATGTTGTATTAATAACTCTTATCTCCAGATAAAAGACAAGTTCTACTCCCAAGACGATGGGACTACCACCGCTCTCACCAGTAATATCCAACATTTACATGGAGTGGTTCGAAGACTAAGTGATAGAAACATCTCCCGTGAAACCAGAGATGTGGCTAAGATATGTAGATCATTTGGAAAGGAAAGTTAAGATTCGAATTATCATATGGAAACATTTCAGAGTTTAAATAGACTTTAAGATTCATCAAATTATCATGATTGAAATGGCTATAATTAGCTGTTATTTTATTTTTCAGTCCAGTTTTGAACCCGAAAATTATAAATCGCGGTTTTTCAATCTAAGTGCTGGTTATAATAGCCCATGTTTGACTTCTGGTTTGTTGTAGTAAAGGATTTTGATGTAACTCCCATTCTCTGAACGCAATTTTAAGCTGAGATTGAATTCTCGCACATCACTTGGTGAAACATCATAAAGAATAAAGTATAAACTTTAAAATAAAAACACTTGGCTTATATTTCACAAAAAAAAAATATTTAGATACTGTATTTAGCAGTAACGAAAAGTCGACATGTTTCGAGTTATGAAATATTTTTTATTGTGAAACATAAGCCAAGTGTTTTTATTTTAAAGTTTATACTTTATGCAATTTTAAGCTCTCGATTGCTAGATATCTGTTTGAGTAATCTAACACGTTCTATGTCATCAACATCTATAAGAGGTACACGCCAAAAAATTTTAGTCAATTCTACTTTAACTGTTTCACCACCATCTGTGGTATTCGAAATAGCATTTTAATCGTATAAGGACCAGCTCCTGACGTAAATTTAAAATTATTTTTCAGACAATTTCCTGCCCGTCTTCCCTACTCATACGATCGGTAATACAAAGGAATCGAGGTCAATTCAGTTTATTACTCCCATAACTACTTACATATTCACATTTTTAGCAAACCATATTATTAATTTACAGACAAGTCCCTGTCCGTCTTCCAGATTCAGTACCGTAACGATCGATTTTAAATACAAAGGGGATCGTTCGAAATGGGTATGGCATGGCTATAATTCTCTTATATACACTACTTGCACAGTACCGTTCTTTGATTAAATTACCAAATAATCGTTAATGTGGAAATCTCAAACTAAAAATACTAGCTCAATCTCAAAGACAGCTATAACCAGTTCTGAATCAATTCGGAATCGGTTCGAGTTTATTCACTAATCCAGAACTGGAATTAAAAATTAAGAATTTTGCGATCCGCGGAAGCCGTCATTCAAACTGCGTATGTGATCAGTTTCGGAATGTGTTCAAGAAAATGAAAGATTTCATGGCAGTTTATTTGCATTATTAGAAAATACGTGTGTTTTGCCACTGGATACTTTTTTAATATTAGAGTCATTATCCGCTATCTGAAATTAGTAGATAACAGAAATTTTCTGTAATTTCGAGAAATAATATTTAGATACTCGAAATTTTCAACAAAATGATCTTTTGCTAATTGTATTCATGATAGAAAATCATCTTCCCTGTTACGTTCTGCACCTTTGTTTCTTATTCAAATTCAAAAATTTATTGAGTAAATTAATTAACTGGTCACATAACCAAGCTGCTGAGATCAATAAAAATAAGAACTATACATGAAGACACAAAATATACGTAACTTATTCATAATAATGGATAGACTGAAGGTCGATACCGTTAAAATTTCGAAATTTGAATTCAAAAAATCTAATAATAAGAATAAAAACGTAATTTCCTAAACTACTAACCATTGTGAGTTTTGTGAAGTATTTGTTTTTGGGTGGTAAGTCCATTCCATTCGTTATTCCACTCTTCTAATTCTCGTTAACACGAGGTAATTTTTTTTCTTCTTACATTGAAGTATATATAGAAAAAATAATTTCTGAATAGTTGGGCAATTTAATGGATAGTGACTCGGGGGGGACCCCTTTGTCCCCCTTGCTCATATCGCAATTGACTCCTAAAGCGCAAAGAACATGTGAAGTAATTTTCAATTCGGATGTAGAAAATTGTTACTTTTCTACAGCTGATTTATCATTATTGAATCAAGAAGTTGAATCACTCTTAAGAAATCAGTCTTCTGATGAAGAATTATGTACAGAAGCTGCCAATCTATCACAGACAATAGAATCAATAAGAAAAAAAAATATGTCCAATAAATCCAATATAACTAATAAAGATAAAATCAGACATAAATTCACAAATAACGATACAGGACCATTCCTTGTTATAGTAGAATCAATCTCAGATAAAAATTTAGGTAATTTACACCCTATGGATCTAGGGAAAAAACTCTTTAATAATAAAATTAAACATATAAAAAGTATAACAAAAAAAGGAAAAAAAAGAATAGGAATTGAATTTAATTCTGGCTTGGCAGCTAATACCTTTGTAGATTCCGGATTTTTGGACCTAAGCGAATACAACATATACATTCCTACTAATCTGGTATCTTGCAGGGGAGTAATAAAAGATATAGGACCAGCTATCACTAAAGAAGATATAATAAAAGCAAACTCTAAAATAACAATTATAGATGCCAAACAGTTTAAAAGGCGAGTAAAACAAGGGGAAAAAGTGGAATATGTGCCATCCAGATCATGGTTAATTACTTTCCAAGGAAAAATTTTACCAGAATCAATAGCTATTTGGGGATGCAGAAGACAGATATCATTATATGTTCCCCCAGTAATACAGTGCTATAATTGTCTCAGGTATGGTCACACTAACAATAATTGTAATGGTAGTAAAAGATGTAGAAACTGCGGTCTTAATCACGATGAAACCCTTTGTTCAAATAAAAACAATTTGAAATGCATATACTGTAACGAAAGTCATGCTTCAACTGACAGAAATTGCCCAGAATATGCCAGACAAAAACAAACAAATAATTTAATTGCTTTAGAAAATATCTCATATTTTGAAGCGGTAAAACAAATTAGAAAAGAATATAGCGGCCCAAACCAACAACCCCAATTATTTCCAGCTCTACCTATTAATACAAGAAACCCAGAAAATCCAATCCTCATTAATGTACAAGATAGAAGGAATTTGTTAAACAATAATCCTTCTATGTTAGTATAACAAAAAGACGAAAACTTCCTCAAACTATTGATCCAGGGTATGACAAGACCTTGCATCAATCGCAACTTATTCAAACAGACCCTCACTCTCATTACAAGCCCTCCAAATTATTGATGAATAATACAGAGAATAAATCAGTTGAAAATATTGAGGTAAAACATATGATAGAAATTCTTTCTAAAAAGAATATTAATAAAAATGAAATTGAATTATATAAAAGTCTTATGGGTATGATAGGTGACAAAATTAATAATATCGAAGATGGTTCAAACAGTGAGGCTATGGACACATATGGTCCAGAACCTTACTCATCCTCTTAACTCTCAAAATCACTAAATAAAGTTTTAGAGAAGTTTCAGACAATATAACAATATGTATCAAACCCCAAAATGACCACAATAGTACAGTGGAACATAAGATCAATTAACTCTAACCTAAGTAATCTAAAAATATTAATCGCAAAATATGAACCACATATAAAATTATTGTCGGAAACATTTTTGAAACCAAACTATAAATTCAATATTAATGGTTATAATATTCTAAGATAAGACAGAAATGAAGGCCAAGGAGGAGGATTGGCGATAATCATAAAAAATAATATAATTTTTTCAGAAGTAAATTTTCCATTTTTTGAAATTCCGGATAGAATTCAAATCCAAAACATTAAAATCGGTAATCTACTATTAACTCACCTCTATTGCCCTCCTAATATTAAGTTTTCACAGGAATTTCTCAATGAATTAAATATCCATCTATCTTCACCGTTTATATTTTGTGGCGATTTTAACGCTCAGAATCATATGTGGGGCTCAGAAACTACAAATCAAAATGGTAAAATCATGGAGGATTTCATCCTCTCAAATGAACTTTTCCTACTGAATGATGGTTCTTCTACAAGAATAACTCCTCCAAATATTAATAAGAGCGCCCCTGATCTATCAATATGTTCCCCGGATATCGCGGTCGATGTAGACTGGACGGTTTATCAGGATGCAGGAGATAGTGATCATCCTAATTTTCATAACATATAATAACTTCACTCAGCCTAGACCCCCCACAAAAACTAACTCTTTAATCCGTTACAACATAAAAAAAGCCAACTGGAATAAATATAAAGAAAATGTTTTATTTGAAATTCGGGGACAAGATTCAGATGATATAATATCACTACAAAAAATTATTATTAACGCTACGAAAAACAGTATTCCTTTGAAATCCCCTAAACAAAATACTAAATATAATGTTCATTGGTGGGATGATGAATTGAAAGAAATTGCTGAAAATAGACGTAAGTCTCTTCAGCAATACATTAATAACCCCAACTTTGAAAATTTCGTGGAAGCAAAAAAAATGCAAGGTTATGCTAAAAGAAAAATAAAACAAAAAAAAAAGGAAGTTTTACTCAATTTTGTTCCAATCTCAATATCAAATCAGCCAAAGATATGTGGAGTAACATTAAAAAATTCAAAAAAGGTATAACTACAAATATTAAAAACCAAGCCACTGTGACCAATGGAGAGCAAATATTAGAACGCCTATGCCCTCCTTACATTCCTCCAGAAAACATTCATTATACAAATCCCCAACCTAGGATCTTCTCTAGCATCACACTACATGAACTTATCTCTAAGATTCATAATAAGATAGACAGTACACCAGGTAAAGATGCTATAACATACTCCATGATTAAAAATTTACCAATTGAAGCCAAAAGTAAACTCTTAAACATTTATAGTGACATTCTTAATTTGTCATTTATCCCCCAAAATATCAAAGACACAGTAATTATTCCTATATGTAAACCAGGTAAATCCCCAAATGATCCAGACAGTTATAGACGTATTGCCCTTTCATCTTGTTTAATTAAAATTTTTGAATCTATATTAGCAACAAGACTAGAAAAAATATATGAAGAAAATTCAGCGTCTGATCCTCAATACGGATTCAGAAAAGGTAAATCGGTCAATCATGCTCTAGCCTTACTCACTTCTACAATATACATATCCTTCATAAACAAGAGTACAGTATTATAATATTTCTAGATATAAATTGGGCCTATGAATCTTGTTGATCCACACTTATTGGAATCAATATTAATTGAAAAGAGTATACTAGGAACATTGTTAATGTAATTAAAAACTTAATAATTAATAGAAGGCTGTATGTAATCGACCCTTGTACGGGTGATCTGATAGGTCCAGGGTGCACCAGTATGGGGTTGATGCAAGGGTCACCACTAAGTCCAATCTTGTTTAATATATTTGTTGAAGATCTTTCAGGTCATTTGAATTCAACTGGAGCACAAGTAATAAAATATACGTATTATACTGCCTTAGTATCTACAGACACAACATTCAGGGGAGTGTTTGATAAAATGAAAAGAGCATTGCTTAGATTCGAAGAATGGGCAAGGGATAAAGGATTTAACATATCTCCAGAAAAATCAAGAGCATTATGCTGCCATAAAACAAAACCTCCAGTGAATCTTCCGTTTCTTCAATTAAATCACAACAATATTCCATGGGTCACGTCTAACAAATACTTAGGTATTATTATACATAATAAATTAAACTGGACAGCTCATATTAATCAAGCTAAAATTAAAGCCTTACAAGGCCTAAATATAATTAAGGCATTATGCAGAACTTGGTGGGGTCCCCACCCCTATACTTTATTATCAATATACAAATCTATAGTTAGACCTCATCTAGACTATGGCACATATGTAATGGGTAACTGCTCCTCAAATATTTGGAGTATACTGGATAAAATCCAATTCGCGTCGCTAAGAGTAGCATTAGGACTAATGAAATCAACCCCAATTAATATTATCTTAGCTGAAACCAATGAGCTACCATTAAAACATCGACGCTCTTGGCTTTCTACTAAATTTTTAAGCAAGTTAACAAGATATGAAAATGACAACGTATTCACAACAATAACCGCTTTAAAAGAATGGAACGACATATTGCCCATGAAAAATCCTCCTCCTCTAGTATCTTCATTCAAACATTTATCTGATATACAATATATTAAAAAAAAAACACACACTACCATGTTTCAAATTTTCACTAGAAAATCAGAATTCCGCAATAAAATTCATAAATCTAGGACTAGGCAAACAGAATATTGATAATTCAACCAATTTTCTGATTAAAGTTAATGAGAAGTTCCCAAACTTTTGCCAAGTTTTTACGGATGCCTCCAAGATGAAAAATAACTCTGGTGTGGGAATATACTGCCAAGGCTTGGTGAAGATTTCGGAAGGTATCCCATCAATTTACCCTATATGTACTGCTGAATTAATAGCAATACAAAAGGCATTAAATATAATTAGGGACAAAAATATTAGGAGATGTCTCATACTTTCTGATTCGAAAAGCGCCTTACAAAAAATTACAAATTGGTCAATGAGAGCTGAAAACGACATGCTTACACTGGAAATAAGAGAGAAATTAATAAATTTACAAATTGAAGGGTTTTACATCAAATTAATTTGGATACCTAGCCACACTAACATCAAAGGTAATGATAAAGCAGACGAATTGGCTAAAGCGGGCTGTTTGGTTACTCCCATCGACATAAAGATGGCTGATCCGAGAGACCTTTGGCCTGTTTACAAAAATAGAGTATGGAATTCTTGGGAACAAGAATGGATTCAGTTAAGTAGCTTGAAAGGGAAGGAGTATTCACAGATGGTATCAAAGTCAACTTTAAATAGGAAACCATGGTTTTATGCAGTAGATCTCCCTAGAAAGTACATAACTACCATAAGCAGAATTCGTTCTAATCATTGTTTAACTCCTGTTCATTTACATAAAATCAAAATCAACAACAATCAATTATGCCTATGCGGGGAGAAAGGCAATATATTTCACATTTTCTTTGCATGTCCAAATAATGAATTAAATTGTTCTAGGCTTTATTCCGATTTATCTAAGTTAGATCCAATAAATTTCCCAATCAATATTTACGAAATTATATTCAGAAATGACCCTAAAATAATAAAAATTCTTATTCATTTCTTGACATCTTCAAATATTAAACTTTAGGTTGCAGATATCTCTTATAACGAGAATTCTAGAAGAACTAACAGTCTCCTAAATTTATATCCTAACCAACCCCTTATGTTTGTGTTGTCTGATGTTAATTGATCCAATCTCCTGATTTAACCAAAATTGTTTAAAAAGAAAGAAGAATAAAATAATAATTGGGTATTGGCTCGTCCAAGACCTGTTGATTTCAGGCCCAATTTAGAACAAATAGGTATTATGTCTCGATGGTCACCGCAACCGAGGACATAGATAAAAGAGAAGAGGAAGAAGAAGAATTCATAATAATGGATGTCAAATCCAGAGCCTATCCACATAGCCTAGTAGCAGCGTTGCCGTTTGTAATATAATTATCGAATTGTAACATAATTTCTCCTCCAATTTGTTCTCAATCGATAATTGTACCATAATCGATAATTGTAACATAATTTTGACCTAGAGGTTTTTCGACTATAATATAAATAATTGTGGAAAGTACCTGCAAACAATTACGAGATGTGTGATACTGAAAAAAAAGAAAAGGAATATTGTTTGGATTGTGTGTGCAAATCATCGCTACCCAATCTGAAATACAATATGTGATCCTAAAAAAAAAGGTCTTCTGATTTGTGCTTACAGATAAAAAAAAAATTTTGTAACATAATTTTGAAGAAAAACTCTGTACCATAATTCTCACTTGGCTCTGTGCTGTGGCAACACTGCCTAGTAGCCAGTGTCATAAAAACGAAATCTCCAAACGTTCATCATAACCTTAATTTTATCTTCATATAATGGTAAACAAATAATTTAGGCAGATATTTTTCTAAATCGAGAACTTCATTTTAGAAGAAAACCAAAGATACTGATGATATAGATGGCGATGTGAATGTAATATAGGTTTTTGTATTTTACAATGGAATCAGAAGACGATGCAATACTGTTTTTAAAGTATTATAATGAAAACCCAGGAAACTATCTTCTACAGAACGGTTATGAGCTTCATGATACTCTTCCCGTTGAATCTATTTTCACTGAAATAGAAACGCCAAGAACATGGCAAACAGAATGTTTTCCAATATTAGTAAATGGTTCACCACTCAATGAAAGTAAGTATTTGGGTTGTCATTTGGATGAAATGCTAATCACATAATGACTTCTCAGGTGACAATTCTGAAATAAGCAGAAACGAAAGTGATAGAAGCATACTGCAACCAGCTGTATTCAAGACCATTGATTTAAAAGATAACACAATAACTTCCCAGTCTACTTCTGAAAAAGAAGATATCTTGAAGAATAATGTAAATATTTATTATTAGTCAACTCTCATATATATATATATATATATATATATATATATATATATATATATATATATATATATATATATATATATATATATATATATATATATATATATATATATATATATATATATATATATATATATATATATATATAATAATAATGATAATAAAATATTTATTATGCAACCACTACACAGGTACATAAAAGGTGACATTTACATAAGTGTTCTTCCATGACACCAAAAAATAATAGTTAGAATAATCAACAATTTCAAATTCTACATCAACATTAAATTGAACAAGTATTCCTTATAAGATCTTTTAAAAACATTCAAAAAAGAGTTCTGCATTAGATGAAAAACATCACTATTCAACAGTTTTACAGATAAGAATGCAAATGAGTTTCTGAATTTTTGTCCACAATGTTCAGGTATATGGAACCTGATTACATTCCTGAGATGGAGACTGTGTAGGTCCTCTCTTCGAGTCATGTAGTTGTGAAGATATGATGGGCACTCAGTTTTCAGGATTTTGTACACAAACATTGCGAACTGAAACATCATTCTATGTTCAAGCTTCAATGTTTTACATTTGTCATAGGATGGAGTTATGTGATCAAATTTATTGATGCAGCATACAAATCTCATGCATGCATTTTGAAGTAACTGCATCCTTTTCTGGCATTCCTTGTTTAGAAAGTGGAAATAGACCACGCTACATTAGTCCAACTGGGACCAAATCAAAGATTCCACCAGGGTCAACTTCAGCCGTTCTGGCAACAAGTACTTAAAGGAGTACATGCTTCTTAACTTGCAGTAAGAGTTGCCGATTTTATTATTCGCGTGTTTCTCAAACTTCAGATCACTGTCAAACATCACACCCAGATTTCTCGCTGATTCCCCATGTTCTAATACTGTTCCATTTATATTCAGTTCCACAAAATTATATTGATCAGACTTGTTTCTAATTCCTCTACTTCCAACCAGAGTAAACAGATTTTGTTGGGTTCAAAATTAATCCATGATCCTTAGACCACATCTCAATACTATTCAAGTCCATATTTATTCTTTGCATACTTAAACAAGCATCCTGTGGTGCAAATCCCATTGTTATTTGGGTGTCGTCTGCGTACATGTGATATGAACAATAGGACAGTTTCTCAGGAAGACCAGTTGTATATAATGAAAACAAGAGCGGACCCAAAATACTTCCCTGAGGAACTCCATGCACCACCAAGGCGGAAGTTGATCTCAACCCATCCACTTCTACAGTAATGATCTAGAACTCAAATAACTGCCAAACCACAGGCATACTTCATCGGAAAAACCAAAATACTTCATCATAGCAAGCAACAGTTTATGACTAATTAGATCAAATGCCTTACTATAGTCCAGCAGAACCAAACATGTTATCAACCTCCTGTCCATATTATGCGCTATCTCAGTTGTTACCTTGGCAAGTGCAGTTGTCACACTATGACCAGCTTTAAAACCCGATTGCATATCAGGTAAAATATTTTTTTCACATATGAATTTATGTACCATGTCATACACCAACAGTTCGAGCATTTTTGCAAGTATCGGCAAAGGGAAATCGGTCTCAGATCTGAAAGAGACTCCACCTTAAGCTTCTTAGGTAAAGGCTTGACTAATGCCATCTTCCACACTTCAGGGTATTCTCCATTTTGCAGGCTTCGATTGAACAATTCCGTTATTAAAGTCACCAAATGACTCAGGCTCAATAACAACATGTCATAACTTATTGCCATCTATTCCCACACTTATTGATTTAATTCTATGAAATTCCTGATATACGTCATATTCAGTAATGCTTCTGAATTCGAAGGCGTTTGTAGTTGAAAGACCTCCCCCATCTCTGTATCTACTCATAACTTTTTCAGCTATAGGGATAGCAAGCCGATAGGTCTTCTCAAATTCTTCCATTATCTTCTCAGGATTCCTAAAATGAGTTGGTATTTCGTTGTTCTGCTTGGTGTGAATATTCCAGGCACTAACTCTGGCCCATAGTTTTTTTGAATTTTTAGATACTTTATTAAGTTCAAATGTCATATATGCCTTTTTTTCACTTCTAATAGCAAATGACAGGTAGTTTCTCAAACTAAGATAATAGTCTTTGTGCGCAGTGGTATGGGTTCTTTTGAACTTGTTGAAAGCCTTTTTTTTCAACTTTATAATCTGCTTTATAGTATCTGTTATGTAGGGTTTAGCAGTTCTTTTAGCTATAATAGTTTTTTGTGCATGTTGATTAAATACCTCAATCAGCTGTGAGTTAAAGAGTGTGACCTGCTCATCTACACTGTTCAATCGAAGTATGTGATCCGCTTGAAAGTGTCTCATGTCAAAGTCAAATGACTCTCTATCAATGGCACCAAAATCCCTATATCTCCATTCCTTAGTTGCACATTTTGGAATTGCTAGATGAAGCGTACACGCTATCAGTCTGTGATTCGTGAGATTGACTAGATCGATAGAAACATTTCCAACCTCAACATCTTCATCAATGCAAATTACATCTATCAAACTACAGTGCTCATTGGTTACTCGTGTTGGATCTGTAATAACTTGCTTTAGATTGAACAATGATAGAAAAGACTCGAAATAGTTTCTCTCAATGCCATCAATCAATAAGTTTATGTTAAGATCGCCCATGACAATAGTTTTATCATAAGACGCCGACAATGACGATAGTCTGTTCAATGTAACTAATCTGTTCATAATTTACATTAGGTGGTTTATAGATCACACCTACTAAATATATATACTATTTTTATGGCACTTAACTTTCGCCCAAAGATCCTCAATATGACATGTTGTACTGTCTTTCTTTATATCAATAAGTTGAGCATTCAGAGAGTTCCCCACATAAATACATACCCCACCTCCCCTGGATGATCTGTATACTCTAAGTAATTGATATCCTGGAATGCATAAGAGATAATCCGGATAGTCCTCTCTCAGCCAGGTTTCAGTAATGGCTAATATGTGAAAACCTTCCCGAACCAGCAGCTCCTTAAGATCCGGGAACGATGGGATGAGCGATCTGATGTTTATATGTCCTATTTTCAGTTCATTGTTGTCTGACAAATATATTTTGTCTGATTTTCTATCACTGCTGAGCATTGATTGCTATTGATAACCTGCTGCCATTCTTTCTTTTTTCTTTTCAATACGTTTGATAAGTAATTCACATTCTCTGGCAAAAGTATGGTGATCCACTTTCAGGTTCAAGCCGAACTTCTCGTTATACATCTTACAGTTCCTACATTTTTTCTCAATGCTCGTACATGTAGTAGATAAATGATCCAGTTCACCACATTTAAGACACACTTCTTTCTCCTTGCACTGTTTAGATACATGATCGAAACCTCCACAATTAAAACATCTTAAAACACTAATATGCTCAAACACATGATGAATATCATAGTTGATGCATATATATCCTTTATCCAGCAATATTTTTGATGTTTTGTTATCAACTTCAATGATACACATATAGCGCAGTTTGAGTTTCTTAATTGTAACTATTTTAATTGTCGCTTCTTCATCTATAAAACTATTTTGGTTGATCATACATGTTTTTAACTCATCTTCACTTATCGGCTGCTCAAGTCCAACAATTTTTATCTGTGGCCTTACCTTACGTGGTAAAACAATATTGTAATCATTTCCCAACTTACTACATGAAGCTTGCTTGATAATTTCTGTATCATCTTTGTCCTTGCATTTAATAACAATTCCACCTTCTTTAGTTGGTAGAACTCTTGTCACAGCAATCTTTAAGTCAGCAGGTTTTATCAGCCGTTTGATGGTCTCCTCAGTGTCCTTACTAGTTTGAGTCGTATTTTTTGGTTTAATGAATAGGGAATGTTGGCTATTCCTCATAACATCAGAGTAGCTCGAATTTTCGTTGTTATCTAGTGTTTTCCCCATTAAATTTTCAGTGCTCTCCTCCTTTTTGTTACTCACTATTTGTCTGATACTGATTAATTCCATTTCAAGTTTACGGAAACGGTCATTCACTTCCTGTTCTCTATTATTTAATTTATGCTGTATTTCCTCATATTCTTTTAACGTGGTCTTGCTAATATTTGAGATTTTATATCTTTCAATCTCCTTTTCATGTTCTGCTTTTTCCTTTTGTTTTGTTTCTTTCAACAAATCATTCTTAGTTTTAAGCTTTTTATTTTCTTGAGTCAAAATGGTATTTGTTCTGGAAATGTCTTCCATCTTCTTGGTTAATAATTTGCATTCATCATCTTTCATGAGCTTCGAAAAATTCAATTCCATCTCTTTAACTTTGTCTTTCAGTTTATCATTTTCTGCCTGTAATTTTCCACCTGACGCTAAAGTCTCCGAAATGCCACCATCACAATCAGTACACAAAAGCTTCACCTTACGCTTCTGTAGTGGAAGGCAACTCTGCTCCGTAGAACTGAATCCAGCACATTTCCAGCATTGTACCACCTTGCAAACCTCACAACTGAAATGAGTCTCCTTAGACCATGATGCCTTGCATGCCGCACAATTCATTGCACTGAAGCACTGAAAAGTACCCCGCTGGCCACTAACGGATACGCCACTGCAGCAGACGATCCAAACAAATATCTCAGATAATAATTCAGTTTTTTTGCCATAAAACAGACATCGATAAGAGCGGAGAATAATGGTTAACAGATGCTATGTTCCAAATAAATTCTCCGGAATTTCACGTAAATTTTCTACAAAATACCATACAATATTAAGTTCAATTCAAAATGTACATATACTACTCGAAAGTCCAATCCTTGTGTAACACTTTGATATAACTCACAAAATTCCCAGATCACTAATACTTGTATAAAATCACTTTTATAAGAGAGCATTCCCATATGACTATCATTTCACAAAAATTATTCAAGTTTCTAACTATATATATATATATATATATATATATATATATATATATATATATATATATATATATATATATATATATATATATATATATATATATATATATATATATATATATATATATATATATATATAATCGATGTACTAGCGATAACTGAACACTGGTTAAGTACAAACCAGCTGTCAAGATTCCCCATCCAAGGATATAGGCTTGCTTCTAGTTTCTGCCGGTCAATAAATAATCACGGAGGTAGTGCTATCTTCATTCGTGATCATGTAGAAAACTATATTATTCGTAATGATCTCAATAATTTGAGTTTACTCTATTCATTTGAATGTTCTGCAATTGAGCTTAAATTTAACTGTGATGATAGATTTATAATTATTTGTATTTACAGGTCAAGTACCTCTTAACTGATTTCAATCTCTTTTTTGAGAGGCTTGTGCTGCTTCTTGAATTGCTGAGTAGGGACTTGAGAGCTAAAGTTATTATAGTGGGTGATTTCAATATTGACATCTTAAAGCCTGAAAAAAGGGAATTTCAGATGCTTGAAACAATTCTTCTGTCATATGGTTTCAGTATCCTTTGTTGAGAGCCTACTCGCACAACTTCCTCGTCAGCTACCTGTATAGACAATTTATTCAGTAATATTAGGGATGGTCATGTCACTGTTATGCGGCCTCATCTCTCAGATCATGATGCTCTCTGCTTCAGATTCCAAATTTCGGGGCAAGTGCAAGTAAGACTTCCTAAGTGTTTCTAACATCAACATTTTTATAAACAGATTATCTGCACTTGATTGGTCTCAACTATATCAGATGGATACATCAGATGTGGATAGCATCTGGTTCTATTTTTCCAACCGATTTCAGTCTATCTTTCAAGATTGCTTTCCTTTAAACATGCTTTCTGTAAACATGGCTATCCAGATATGATAATTTTGACAGAAACCTGGATCTATGAAAATGAATGTAAATTCTTTACATTTGAAGGTTACAAAGGATATTTTAACTGTAAAAAGACTAAAGGGGGAGGAACAGCTATATTTATAAGAGACGATATCGAACATGAAGAAATTTATGATATGCTAGATAACCATGTAA
The DNA here is from genome assembly GCA_030704885.1 of Cynegetis impunctata. Taxonomy (NCBI): domain Eukaryota; kingdom Metazoa; phylum Arthropoda; class Insecta; order Coleoptera; family Coccinellidae; genus Cynegetis; species Cynegetis impunctata. The sequence goes on from JARQZK010003773.1 coordinate 56,391, forward strand.
ATATAGTGGGAATAAAAATCCATCAATACAACTTGAGCGTGTACTCTATATACAGATCTCAAAAAAATTATACTGAATATGTCTTTCCTGTACTTGAACAACTTATGAAAACTAAAAACAACATAATAATAGGAGATATTAACTTGGATCTCAAAAAAAAACAATAAGACACTGACGAATTATGAGGAAACAGTTATATCGCATGCATATAGGTTTCTGAATACTAGATATCACACTAGAATTCAACATAATGCAAAGACAAACATTGATCATATAATAATACCCCAATTTATGACTGGGTCCTGTAAACTCTATGACACCCCCGTATCTGATCACAAAAAAATCTTTATAAATCTAGCCACAAATAAAAAACCAAATAATCTCAAGAAGACTGTTACTACAAAACTACTAAACAAATACAAGTTCATGAAGATTGTTGAGGAAAATTTGAGAACGTTAGAACTGAGCAATGAATTCAAAGGGGAAAATTTCATTAATATAATTAAGCTAGGTAAAATGCAGGCAACAAGCCACAAAACCTTTAAAAAAGTTGAAAATAAGGGATGGTTCAATAGAAAGATTGAGATTGTACTTAGAAAGAGGGATAAAGCTTATAGTAAGTTCAGAACACAACCTACAAATATAAATCTCAAACTGAAGTTTATTGAACTGAAAAAGTCAGCACACAAAGTTATAAGGAAAGCAAGTTCTTCAATGCCAATTCGAGCACAAATAAACTGTGGGATACAATTAAGGAAATAATAAACACAAAGACTAAAAATAAAACTAATATCAAGAAAATAATTATAGGTGGAAATGAATACACTGATCTGCACGAAATTTCAAACAGATTGAACAGATATTTTATTGAAGTCGAATCCAGAACTCAACAGGAACAAAAGGAATACAGTCACATTGAACAAAACTCTGCAGATAGATCAATGTATCTAAAAGCATGTACAAAAGAAGAACTGAAAGATGCACTTCAGAAGCAAAAAAATAACGCATCACCAGGAAACGATCAAGTTACTGCGTATGATCTGAAATTTCTGTATCCAGTGATAAGAATACATCTGTTGTGCTACATTAATAATGCTTTGAAATCGGGAACATTACCACCTCAGTGCCTGGAAAGTAAGATAATACCAGTATTCAAGAAGGGAGTTCGGACTGATCCAAACAATTATCGGCCCATCGCACTAACTTCAATATTCTCGAAACTGTTGGAAACTGTGATAAAAAACAGAATATGCACATTTCTCGGTTTCTCTGATTTTCAGTATGGCTTTCAGAGTAACAGTTCCACTCTCGGCGCTACAACTGACCTAGTACAGAGAATTAGCGAGGGGTTGGATGCAAACAAATATGCAATAGTGGTATATATTGATATAAAAAAGGCATTTGATCTGGTTGACCACAAATTATTATTGCGGAAAATTCAGCAAATGGGAATAAGAGGAAAGGCCTACATTTTAATTGAGACATTTCTGAAAGACAGAAAACATCGCACAGAAATAAGATCTGCAATAAGCACTGAGGAAGATGTGTCAAAGGGCATACCTCAAGGTTCGGTAATAGGACCGCTACTGTATCTCTTATACGTAGAAGATCTCAAAACGGCTGGACTGGTGGCTCGATACTACATGTTTGCCGATGACACTGCATTGTTCTATGAGGGTACAGATATAGAAATCCTGCAGCAAATTATCGCGGATGACCTGAAAAGGTTTCACGACTGGCTAAGTTCTAACAAACTCATCCTGAATGTAAACAAAACTGTTGCATTATTATTTAAACAGAAAAATAAAGAAACAATAGCATTAAACATCAGAATGAATGGTATGAAAATTGAACAAAGAAGTGAACATACATACCTAGGGCTTAACATCGACACAAAACTGGAGTGGACTGGACACATTGATTCTTTGGCAGCCAAGCTTACACCACTTATTGGAGCATTGAGAAGAGTTAGTCCCTATCTCAGTAATAGTGCAAGAAAATCGATCTACTATTCATTCTATGCTTGTGTATCTCATCAGCATTTGGTCAAATACTTCAGTTAACAACCTACTGAGACTTCAAAGGATACAGAATCGCGCTTTGAAGGCATTATATAACTTGCCATATGATACTCGAACAACGGAGTTGTACAGTACCTTGGGGATACCCAACATGGAACTCACCAAAGTGGTTGAACAGTGCAAACTGATATATAAAATTGAGCATGGCTTACTTAAATGCAATACTTAGTTGGAAAAAAGACTGAATATACACAATCATGGAACTAGACAGATGAATAACTATAACCTAGGCAATATAAGAACAAATAAAGCGAAGAATTCACCGATCTACCAGGCCGTGACAGTTTTTAATAACCTACCAGAAGATATTAAAAACCTAGAAAAATTAAATTTATTTATAAAAAAAAGTCAAATTACATCTTAAAAGCTGATATACCAACTCTCCATAATATAATAATACGTTCACACACATTTTATTTTGTAATGAATATTATTCTACGGTAACATCGACTTGATCGATGATTTGTAGTCTTATTTATAATAAATAAATAAATAAATAATTGAGAGATGGGATCACACAGCCAATAGCCATAGACATTTCAAATCAGATCCTGATGCTATTAAATTGAAAAAAAACTTGGATATTATGTACATTATCTCTAAAGCCAATCCGAGATATTTATTACAATACAAGTCTCTTAAAAAAGAATATGATAAAACCTTAGCCTTATTAAAGAAAGCTAATTTTGGACGTCTTATAAAAAATTCCAGCAATAAATCCAAGACAACCTGGTCACTTATAAAAAGTCTTACTGACAAACGCCCCTCATTAAGGCCCAAGCTTCCTCAAGGCCATCCAAGAGTTGTTGACGAGATCTTCAACACATATTTTGTCAATCCTACCTCTAACATCGACTCATCTTCCCGGCATGACTCTAATATTGAGGACATAACGCGCAATGAAAAGTCAATGTATCTCTTTGAGATTATTGTTTCTGAAATATTGTCAATAGTAAAAAATATGAAAAACCTCATCATTTGGGCATGATCAGGTACCAGTGACTATAATTAAAAAGAGTATTCATACTATAGCAGAACCTCTCCGCTTCATCATTAACAACTCTTTTGTGGAGGGTATTTTTCCGACTGAACTTAAATTAGCAGTAGTTAAACCCATTCATAAAAAAGGATCTACTCAAGAACTTGGTAATTATCGCCCCATTTGCCTCCTAACATCATTCTCCAAAATATTTGAAAAGCTACTTTCTTCCCGTTTACTTTCCTTCTTTAAAAAGTTTGAAATATTCAGCAGACACCAACATGGCTTTATAAAAGACAGAAGTACAGAAACAGCAATTTTTTCCTTACTGAACACGATTTATACTGCTTTGGAGAGGAAGGAAATTCCCCTCGGGATGTTTCTAGACCTCTCCAGGGCGTTTGATTTTGTTGATCACTGTAAGTTACTGAAAAAGTTAGAATGTTACGGGATTCGTAATAATCAATTAAAGCTTATTAAAAGCTATATCACAGGCAGAACTCAGAGGGTAGAGATAATTGCGCAGGGGGAGACATTTACTTCTGTAGAGATTCCTACAGTCAAAGGTGTTCCCCAGGGGAGCATTCTTGGTCCCATCCTATTTCTACTTTATATCAATGATCTTCCCAATCTATTCAATGAAGCAATTTATAGTCTCGCGATTTATGCGGACGATTCGAATATCATCACAACTGCGCCGGACTTAGATCTTGCTGTGCGACTGACGGATGGGGCCCTTACGTTGGCTGGTACGTGGTGCGATAACAATTCCCTACAGTTGAATCTTAATAAAACGGAAGTAGCTTTTTTTCATACTGATGTTTCTCGTCTTGCCTATCCTGATAGCATATGGTTACAGAATACTGAGGTGCAAATTCAGAAATCTGTAAAATTCCTGGGGGTTCACATTGATAACCATCTCAAGTGGCACACTCACATAGAATATCTGAACAAAACGCTCTGCTCTGTACTCTATTCTATAACCGCCAAAAGAGCATCATGTTGCAACCTATGTTTTACGAATTATTTACTTCGCTAACTTTCAGTCCTTATTAACCTATGGCATAATATTCTGGGTCAGCAGCCCCCTCTCCCGGTGTCTCTTTCTGACTCAAAAATTGGCATTACGATCGATACTCAACTTGAGGTTCAGACAATCGTGCAGAGGATATTTCAAAAGTTTCAACATCTTAACTTTAACTGGGTTGTATGTATTGCGCTCCTTACTCTTCTTCCACAAACACAAAAGCATTTTTGGTAGATTTCAGAACAATAATACTACAAGGAGAGTGTTTCCATATATACTACCTAGATGTTCTCTATCCCTAACAATGCACGGAAGTCTATACATGTGTCTAAAACTATTTAATGCACTACCAAAAAGGTTTCATAGCATTGACAGCACAAGCCTCTTTAAACGAAGAATTTATAAGTTCATTTTAGAAGGCGAGCTATATGATTTGGATGAATTTTTTCATTTGTGCTCGATTAAAGATACCTGACTTGTTTCTTTTTATCATTACTATGTTGTGATAATTTTTGAAACGAATAAATATTATTATTATTAATATATATATATATATATATATATATATATATATATATATATATATATATATATATATATATATATATAATTGATTGGGCCGATAGTTGATGAAAATCCATTATAATATTGTAAATAAAATAAATAAAACTTCACAGTTTTCGATTTTTCAATGTCATGTTAACAAAATATAGTGCAAATCGAAAACTGTGAAGTTTCATTCACAATATATATATATATATATATATATTCATATACATATATATATATATATATATATATATATTTATTCATATACATATATATTTATATATATATATTCATATACATATATATATATAAATATATATATATATATATATATATATATATATATATATATAATATATATATATAATAATATATATATATATATATATATATATATATATATATATATATATATATATTCATATACATATATATATATATATATATATATATATATATATATATATATATTCATATACATATATATATATATATATATATATATATATATATAATATATATATATATATATATATATATATTATATTTCATATATACAATATATATATATATATTATATATATATATATATATATATATATATATATATATATATATATATATATATATATATATATGTTACGGTTAAAGTATTTACTTGGCTAGTATATAAACTAGTTGGATAGTATACAAACTATCCAACTGCCTGGTTATTTTGATGAAAAATCATATTTTCACTAAAATAGCTACGAGTAATGGCTGGTTTGTATACTATCCAGCTAGTTTATAAACTATACAAAATTTATCGCTAAAACTCAAACCACAAGGAAATTACACAAATTAGCTAGCATTTTTGGCTAGTTTGCAAACTATCCACATTAGTTGGATAAGGTGTGAACCTGATATTGGTAGTATTACATAATAACCAACGAGTTGGTTAGTATGAAAACCAAGCAACGCGAGTTGGTTATTGTGTAAACCAACCAATTCTCTTTGGGTAATTTAGTGGGGTTATGTTTCGTCAAGTGTTGTATATTGTGACGGTGTACAGTTGTGTCTCGTGAAATTTGTTTAAGAATAGGTATCGGGTTATTAAAAATGAATCAGCAGCAACAATTTGAAAACCTATTATTAGACGTTTACGACCAAAAGTCGCAAAATTCAAAATTAATGAATTATAGCGATTATAGTGAACTTTTGCAACGTATCAAGAGAATAAGTACGCGAAACTGGACCTGACAGTAGTAACAAGAGTGATTATCATGTGATAAATACTTATGATTTACAAAGAATCGAATCATCTTATGTAATTCTACATAGAAGATCTGGAAAGATTATTTTACGTTTGAGTGAATGTTATGATGCGATTAAAGCTGTAGTCACCATCTTGTCTAGTTTGTAAGTCGATGAGATCGATTTGGCATCGAGAGTTTAAATGATTTGAAACAATTGGTTTAACAACAATTCCCTTTTTAGTTTTGTTCCGTTTAAGCTGACAATTTTCACAAGTTTCAATGAACAATTTTACCATTTCCTGTGTTAAGTTGTGATACTTTTCGTTTAATGATTTTGTTGTTGCTTGACGCCCTCCATGCCCAGTTCCCTGATGGCAGCTTTAATCGCATCATAACATTCACTCAAACGTAAAATAATCTTTCCAGATCTTCTATGTAGAATTACATAAAATGATTCGATTCTTTGTAAATCATATGTATTTATCACCTAATAATCACTCTTGTTACTACTGTCAGGTCCAGTTTCGCGTACTTATTCTCTTGATACGTTGCAAAAGTTCACTATAATCGCTATAATTCATTAATTTTGAATTTTGCGACTTTTGGTCGTAAACGTCTAATAATAGGTTTTCAAATTGTTGCTGTTGATTCATTTTTAATAACCCGTTACCTATTCTTAAACAAATTTCACGAGACACAACTGTACACCGTCACAACACACAACACTTGACGAAACATAACGCACTAAATTACCCAAAGAGAATTGGTTGGTTTACACAATAACCAACTCGCGTTGCTTGGTTTTCATACTTACCAACACGTTGGTTATTATGTAATACTACCAATATCAGGTTCACACCTTATCCAACTAATGTGGATAGTTTACAAACTAGCCTAAAATGCTAGCTAATTTGTGTAATTTCCTTGTGGTTTGAGTTTTAGCGATAAATTTTGTATAGTTTATAAACTATCTGGATAGTATACAAACCAGCCATTACTCGTAGCTATTTTAGTGAAAATATGATTTTTCATCAAAATAACCAGGCAGTTGGATATGTATATGAATATATATATATATATATATATATATATATATATATATATATATATATATATATATATATATATATATTATATATATAAACAAGCAGAATTATCGGTCTAGCCCGCATATGTCGAAGCACGGCTGCTTCGACATATGCGGGCTAGACCGATAATTATTCTGCTTGTTTCATATACTATTTCCCCGCGATAAATTCCCTCTTTTTATATATATATATATATATATATATATATATATAATATATATATATATATTATATATATATATATGTATATGATATATATATATATATATATTATAATATATATATAATATATATATATATATATATATATATACATATATATATATATATATATATATATATATATATATATATATATATATATATATATATATATATATAAGCATATTTTCTCTCTCTCCAATGGCGCTACAGCCCAAATTGAGCCTTGGCCTCCTTTATCTTCCGCCTCCAACACTGTCGATCCATTGCTGCTCTCCTCCTGTTAGTTCTGACGCCTAGCAATTTTTACGCGTCTTCTGCCACTCCTTCTTCCCATCTTTTACGTGGTCTCCCTTCTGGCCTTTTGCCCTGCATCCTACTGCATCGTAATCTCTGTAGCCTAACAAAATCTGAGATAGGAGCCTCCTTGAAAAGTTGGTAGATTTCATTATTATATCTTCTTCTCCATATCTCGTTTTCCCTTATTGGCCCGAAGATTCGTCTTAATATTCTTCTTTCGAACACCTCCAGTTTATTCTTTGAGTTCTCTGTCATGACCCATGTTCGCATCCATAGCACAATATCGGTCTGATTCTGGTTTTAGATTTTCTGTGTATGGTTTTGGAGCGGAATATATGAGACAGAGCGAAGTAGGCTTTGTTTGCCAATATTGTTCGGTTTTGTATCTCCGATTCTTCTGACCCTTCGGTGTTGAGTTCAACCCCTAAGTATCTGAAGCTCTGCACCGCCTCTAAGTTGTCGTCCAATCTAGGATGGTTTTCGTTTCCTCTCGTTCTTGACTGGGTTAGTACTTTTATCTTTTGTACATTTATCTCTAGTCCGATATTTCTTGCCTCTCTTTTTATTTGTATGTATGTTTCTGCCGCTTCTTCCGCTCTGTGGGACATGATATTAATGTCATCTGCGTAGGCGGCCAGTTGTACCGATTTGTTTGTTAATAAGTTTGACCTCCCAGCATTTGTTTGTCGTATGACATATTCCAGGACGAGGTTAAACAGTGTCGGGGCGAGTCCATCGCCCTGTTTTAATCCATTATTTATTTGGAAAATCTCCGTCATTTCGTTTTGTATACGTATTGTTGCCATCGTCGAGTCCATTGTTGCTTTTATTAATCGGATATATTTTGAGGGGATGTTGAAGCTACGCAGTATCTGGTACAGTTGGTGTCTATTGATTGAATCGTATGCTTGTTTAAAGTCAACGAAAATATTGTGTACGTCTATGTCATGTTCCCACGATTTATTCAGGATTTGTTTCACCGTAAAGAGCTGGTCAATTGTGGATTGTCCTTGCCTGAAGCCTGTTTGGTATTGGCCGATAATCTCTTCGGTTATGGGTTGGAGGCGTTTGTTAAGTATGTATGTGAAGATTTTGTACGCCGAGCACAGAAGTGTTATACCACGGTAGTTTTCACATGCTAGTTTGTCCCCTTTTTTGTAAATTGGGCAGATAATTCCTGTTTTCCATTCTCTAGGAATGCTTTCTTCCTCCCATATCTTGGTGAAAAGTTCATGCAACTGTGCTGTTAGGTGTTCGCCACCTAGTTTGTATAGTTCTGACGGGAGTTTGTCGATTCCTGGTGCCTTGTTATTTTTCTGCGCTCTTATTGCTTGTTTGATCTCGTCAAGCGTTGGGGGGCTTATCTCTTCCTCTCCTTCCTCCCGCTGCTGCATGTTCAGGGGCTGACCTTCTTGCATTCCCAGCAAGGATTGGAAATAGGCTTTCCATATCGTTTTTATCTCTTGTGAGTCACTTATTATATGTCCTTCTGTGTTCCTGCACAATGTTGTCCGAGGTTTATATCCTTCTCTCATATTATGTATATGTTTGTATGCTGTCCTTAGATCGTTATTTTGTAAGTCGTTCTCCATTTCCTGTACTTTATCGTTTTCGTGTTTTCTTTTTCTATTGCGGAATATTTTGTCAGCCCTTCGCCTAGCATCCTCGAAGATTGCCCTTCTTTCTCTAGTTCTTCTTTCCATATATTTCTTGTGTGCTTCGTTCCTTTCTCCTATCGCTCTCTTACACTCTTCATCGTACCATTCTGCTCTTTTCTTCCTCTTTTTATTCCCTATAGTTCGTGTTGCCGTCTCTAATATTTCCTCTTTTAGTTTGTTCCAGTGTTCTTCACAGTTTAGGTTGCTTGTATTTCTCAGCTTTTGCGCTATTTCTCTTTCGTAGTTCTCCTTGGTTTCTTTTTGCTTCAGTTTTTCAATATCTAGCTGTTCTATTATTTGTTTTCGTTTGTCGATGTTTCTTGAGATTCGGCATCTGAATTTTATTCGTACTAACAGGTGGTCCGATCCACAGCATGCCCCTCTTCGACTTTTAACATCCAAAATGTTTGTTGCTGCTCTTTTATCTATCAGTACGTGGTCTATTTCCACCAGGCATGATCCATGTCGCCTTGTGTATAGTCTTATGTGGGAAAAAGGTTGAGCTATTAATCATGTTTTTTCTACTGGCAAAATTGATAAGAAACTCTCCATTTTCGTAAGTGTTTTCGTGCAGTGAGTGTCTGCCTATTGTTCCAGTGAAATGTTCTTCTTTGCCTATTTGCGAATTCATATCGTCTACTATGATTTTGATGTCATTTCTAGGGCACTTTTCATACGCTTCTTCTAGCTGCTCATAGAATTCTTCTTTTTTGTCCACGTCGTGTTCTTCCGTTGGGCTATGGGCATTGATAATTGAGAGGTTAAAGAATTTAGATTTTAGTCTTAGTTTACACATTCTCTCATTTATTGCTTCTAAGTCTAGAATGCTATGTTTGACCTTGTTATCAACAATAAAGGCTACTCCAAATTCCTTGCGTGCATTTTCTTTCCCACTATATAGGATTGTGTGTGTTCTTGTGTCTCTTATTCCCTTTCCTAGCCACCTTGTTTCTTGTATTGCCGTCACCGCTATACTATATTTCTTGAGATCATTAAGTAGAGATGCTTGGTCTCCAGGTTTGTTTAGGGTCAGTACATTCCATGTTCCGAGCGCGTATTCCATATTTCTTTGCCTAAGTCGTTCCCGTTGTATCCGTCCTGTGTTCCAAGGCTGGTTGATTGGTTCGTGACAAGTGTTTTTCTACTGGATGAGGTTGTCAGCCTCACGCCTAACCTTCCTCCTTTATCCGGGCTTAGGACCGGCAGTGGGCCTTGGGTTTCCTCAAAGACTCCTCGGGCGGAGTTATATATTTATATATATATATATATATATATATATATATATATATATATATATATATATATTTCTTTATATATATATATATATATATATATATATATATTATATATATATATATATATATATATATATATATATATATATATATATATATATATATATATATATATATATATATATATATAAAAATATATATATATATATATATATATATATATATATATATATATATATATATATATATATATATATATATATATATATATATATATATACATATATACATATATACATATATACATAATATATTGATGTGTGTCTTCCTTATACTAAATTTGGCAACCAGATGAGCAAACATTTTGGAAAGACTCCCAAGTTAAAGCTCCAAAAATCGGTTCTTGATCGTTCTATATTCTGTCTAAATTTCACCTAGAAGTTTTGAACTCTTTTAAAACAGTCGTTTCAGGAGAACATGATAGTGGAATCTGATATCAAATCAAAAACAACCTTAAAAATTGTAAATTCTTTAACACAAATCTGTAACTACTCTTCCAAGGTGCGATCACTTGCCCACTCTGGCTCAGAATTACAATGCTTTGAAAATAAAGGATCGCCTGTTAAAATGAAAGATAATTTAGAAATTTTAGGCATTCATGTAGACTCTCATTTGAAGTAGAGCGCTCATGTAGCTATGCTGGGGGGGGGGGGTTTAGGCTGAAGTCAGTACTTTATACCATACTAGTCCTTAAATCTCAGCTCTCAGTTAATGTTCTGAGACTCATTTATTTTTCACATTTTAAGTCTTTGTTATCGTATGGTATAATATTTTGTGGTGGTGCCTCATCCGCACATACTTTATTTCTAATACAGAAATCGGTGCTCAGAGCTGTGCTGAAACTGGTAGAAGTTTAAGGGTATGGATTTTTTAACCATGTACAGCCTTCATATTCACAGATCCCTATTATTTTTAAATCAGATTCCTCAATATTTTGAGAAGTTTAAGAACCGAAATAATACCCGGAAAGTTTTTCCATTTGCGTAGCCTCATTCATTGTTGTAGCAGTCTGTATGAACATAATCCACAATATATGGCCATGAAACTGTTTAATTACAGAATATTTAAGAAGATGTTTTATGAATTATTATTAAGTTGTGAACCTTATTTTTTAAACAAATTTTATTTTGTAGGTCACTCACATAGTGGCACTAAATTTGTTATATTGACGTTTTTCTTAATATTATGAAATGTATATATTCTTTTTCACTCTATTTATTAAAATGAAGCTTTTTCTATTCTAAATATACAGCAGGACCTCTTTAATGCGAACTCTCGCCACCCCAGAAATAATAAGGCAAGTAACAAGAATGTGACGGTGAAAGAAAAGAAATGTTTCTCATTCAAGCGCAGTCTGCCTTAAATACATGCCTTGAATGGGCTGACCAAGTGGACATTCCTTTGTCATAAAAAAAATGCTTTTACACAAATTTCGAAAAAAAGTTTTATTTGACATTAAATACCACCCGACAAACTAAAATATTGGAAATTTCAATAAATGTTACCTTTATAGATGAACATATATTTGAAATTTCACAATATGTACTATTTTTTTATTTCATAAAAAATATCCTATAGATTCTCTACTATAATCCGAAAGCTCCGCGAAATACGAACGGGGGTTAAATTTTCGGACTTCTAATGAAGAGGTCCTGCCTGCTGTATATATATATATATATATATATATATATATATATATATATATATATATATATATATATATATATATATATATATATATATATATATATATATATATATATATATATATATATATATATATATATATATATATATATATATATATATATATATATATATATATATATATATATATATATATATATATACTGATTATGATATTTAATATTGCTCTTTTATACTAGGATATGGTTCAAAAAATGTTAGTCAATTCTTCTAAAGGACTTCAGAATGTTATCATTCCTAAAAGTTCAACATTGAAACTGAATTCAGATACTGCTAACCAGGTTAATAATCAAAAAAGAAGTATTTTGTTGCATACCAATGGAAATAGTTATGCAATCAGTTTTTCCTCTAATTCATCGAAGAAGCAACACAATTATGATAAAACAAATTTTGAGGAAAGAGAAGGTAAAAGCGAAACTAGAGAAGATGTAATTCAGGTTTTATCGTCTGATGTGCAGATAGAAGAATTAAATCATGATGATCCTGCTGATCAATATCATTTTGTTACAACTGAACATACTGATGATGTAGTTAGTCCAGATTCTAATGATCTCTGCTTTTGGCAGGACTTTTATAGTATTTTAACTGCTATGAAGTGTAAAGTCTGCTCATTTCTATGTGAAAAAAGCGAGGAAATGAATGAACACATGACAAGAAGTCATGCCGATTTGGTAAGTAGCAATACTTACTTTTAGAAGCTTATATGTGGGTTGTTTTATAAAGTGAAATCTGAAGTTATAATAATTATTCATAACTGAAAAATTAAATTTTTACAACCTCCTGGAATTAATATTTAAACTAATTATTGCATTTATTGAATGATATTTGTATATGATTAGCATTTATATTTTCATTAATCTTACACCTTAAAACTAGTTCATGTTCAACCCAAGTTTTGTCTAAATATTTGTTTGATAATATTTGTTTTCTATTTTCTGTTCATTTATTAACCTTTTTTTCTTGAAAACCTCTATGTTTTCGAAGAATAGATTTTTAAGTGTATTTTATATTTAATCAGCAAATTAATTTTGTAACAAGAGGTATTACTAAACTCATTTCAAAATTTATTAGGCTTTGAAGTTTCACTATTTTAAACCATGCATGTGTATGTTAAATCACAACTACCTGACTGGAGTATTCTGACACTTTTCTTGAAAGTGGGATTGATCTCATGACAGCAAGAAAAAGTGTTTCAGTGATTTAATTAATCATTATAATAACTCACAAAAGCTGTCCGATCTGCTGATGCATTTACTTTTGATGGGAACCTGGGAAAGTTCTTGCTTGTCCGAGAAGTTTAAATCATTCACTAATAAAAGCATCCTGAACTATTATGTCAACATTGTCAATCAAAATCATATTATGAGCCAATTTGTATCTTTACCATGAAGAATCTTTTGTTATTCAAATAAAGTATCACTAAACATAAATCGTTTTAAAGAATGGCATTCAGTTCTATAGGTAAACATATCACATTTCTTTAAACTTTATAACTGCTGATTATCCTAGAATCAGCAAGTATAACAGCATCCACCTACTTTGTTCATTAGTAAACCTGATAAGAACAACTTCAGTGTTTCCTCCTTTCCATCGCTAATTAAACAAGATTATGCAGTGGTTTTAGCAGAGAAAGAAAAAGTCAATTGCCTCAGTGTTGAACTCAATCTGTCAGGTACTAAGCAACATAAGGGTGCACATTGATGTCTGGTATAAAATTTGTCTTGTGGATACAGAAATAATTTATATGCAAGAATTGGAATAGTCATAGCAACACCTGTTCTTGCCTAATCAAGTGTACACCAGAGCGGACATGTGTTTTAAGCTAACTACTTTTTTTTGGTAAAAAAATTACTCCAAACAAAGAAATTCTTAAAAAAATGTATCACCAAACAGAATTTGACAGTTTTGAATGCATGTTTTACTTGATTTAACAAAGTGATATCTTTTTGTATTGCCCACAATGTCAAAGTCTCAGCCAACTATGGTAATTTTCAAAAACGTGAAATGTTAAAAAACTAATAATCGAATCGTTTCGTGTGATATATCATTTTAAAGGAAATTTTATTTAGATTTTGAGAAAAATATTAAATATGTTAAATTTGTGTTATATCTCAAAAACGAAATGTAATTTGATATTTTACTTTTCAGTGTTGGATTGGCCTTTAAAAAAACCTGAAAAAATGCCTCTTCAAAAAATAGAAATTCAAATTTTTGAATAGTAGGAAAAACTTAGTTTCTTGATAAAGAAACGATTTTCTGGCACTTAAATGGCCGACTCTCGTAAAACCTTAACATATGTTTATCTTCGGAGGTTGACTCACAATAACCATTTTTACCATTAAAATATGTTATTTCCGAAGCTTTTTTCAATTCAGTATTAATCCTTATCCAGATAAATATGATGGAAAAATTTCCGACCAAATTTTTCTAAAGTTATTACAATCATATAATCCCAAATTTTCAATCTCAAAAAAAAAAAAATATATATATATATATATATATATATATATATATATATATATATAAATATATATATATATATATATAAATATATATAATAATATATATATATATATATATATATATATATATATTAGGTATATATATATATGGGAATCGACCACTTTCGAATTGAACGAAATTTGATCAAAAGTTTTCTTTCTTCATAAAACGAAGATTTGCCGAAGCAAAAAAATTGAAAAAATTTTTTTCGAAAGTTATTCAAAATTTCACTATTTTGTCAATTTGTCAACTTTGTTTTTTGAATATCTCGGAAACTATCATAGTTACGAAAATATTTTTTTCTTCATTTCAAAGGAGATACTAGGAGCAACAGAAAAAAAATACTTTGAAATAAAAAATTTGAAAAATGAAAAATTTGTAAAATTTTTAATTTTGAAAAATCCTCAAAATCGACTATCGACATTAAATTTCGAGCTCAAATTTTTTTATATAATATCCTTGAATGATATTAAGAAATCCTGAAATTTTCAGCGGTGTGCTTTCTCGTTTTTCAGAAATAAAAATTTTTGAGTTTTGGTATAAAAAAATTAAATTCTCATTTTCATCTCTAAGTCAAATATCGACATTGAATTTTTTTATATATCTTTGAATGATATTAAAATATCCTGAAATTTTCAGAGTTGGGTTTTTTATTTTTCAAAAATAAAAATTTTTAAACTTTGGCATAAATTTTTTATTTTTTATTTAAATTATTAAGGAAAAATGTAGTTTTGTAATTTTATGACATGAAAACGTAAAAACAGAAATACAATCTAAATTAAATTCTCATTTATTTGGTAGGTATAGCGTTTCAAGCCTTAGCTTATTATATTTTTGTTTTGGTGAGTTGTTTTTCTCCACTCCTGATGTTGATGCCTCATTTCTTCTCCTCAATCTGAAATAGGGTAAAGTGATATGAATCTTCAAATTACTCAATATTTAAAATTGATCAAATTCTAATATGTATTCAAAATGACGTTCTGTTTAACTGGGTTTTATTGCTGGTTCATCGACGATCTGCTGTTTCATCGTGAATATCAGTATTCTTTAACGACCATCTTCTCGTTCTAGAGATGTTGATAACGTTTTTATTCTTATTACATCATTCGAAATAGGAACGGAGCATGACAACTACGTATCCCTTGTATTGGTAAAACATTTTTAAATCGTTTATTAGTTTCACCTCAGCATGTTGAATTTGCTCATTTGAGACGAAGTGACAATTTATTTCTTTAGAGGCCTCGATAGACCAGCGGTAAGGTGTACCGCTTGTACCGTTTGTAAACCGAGGATTGTGGGTTCGAGTCCCACCTTGCTCTTGCGTGTTGTGTATGTCCGGAATTTAGTGGTTCTATATATCTGTATATATGATTAAATTGTTGGGTAATGTACATCGTTCACAAGCCCATTGGTCGTTCGAAACCGGCGTTAAACTGTAGGTAATTTATTCTCAGGGGTCTCCAAACTTTTCAGCCTTAGGGCCATACTGATTACTCCAGTAAGTTCCGAGGGCCAAAACCATATTATCATTGTTGCCGGTGGTAAAAAGTGAAATAGTCCACTGATGAAAAATAAAGTCCGAAAAAGTACGCACCGTTTAAAAAAGGCTGCAAATCGGGCTAAAGTCCGCAAAACGGCAACACTGCATATTATTAATTTTCCTGTCATTATCTGTAATTTCTAGATTTGTCGTAGAGTACGAGCCATGAGGAGTAACGTGACATGACATCTGGTGGACACAAGCAGAAATAGGTAGTACCTTCTATCGCTAACAGATGGCGCTAATAGCACGTACAGAATAATCTCGTTGGTTCGATAAAGTTCTGGTGTCCACTCACTTCTAGATGGCAGTAATTGGAATATATAAGATGGCTAGTGGCGAACCACAAGTCAGTTCCTATGACACTGTTGTGAAATAAAATAGTGCGTACCTCCTCAAAACGTGTTTGTGCGTGTTTAAGTTTGAGACATCTTTGTAACAGTATTTTGATTTGAATTGTTGCTTTTGTGTGTGATTTAGTAGTATGGAAAAGGAGCGAAAAATTGATAGTGAATGCAGAAAATTCAAAGATCAGTGGAACATTCAGTATTTCGTAATTGAGTCCAGTAACAAGGCGCTATTTTTGATTTGCAATGAAAGCATAGCCGTTCTCAAGGAATATAACATTAAACGTCATTATGAAACAAAACATTTTCAAAATTACTCAAAATATACAGGAAGTTTGCGGACAGAAAAATTCGAAGCTATGAAGCGCGGATTGAAATCGCAGCAATCTTCATTTACAAAACTCAAAACTGAACAAGAGGCTCTAACTCATGCCAGCTTTCGTGTGGGTCTTGAAATTGCAAAACGTGGAAAACCATTCACCGATGGAGAAATGATCAAAGAATGCATAATTGCAGTAGCCGAAGAAATGTGCCCTGAAAAAGTAAATTTATTAAAAACTGTCAGTATGTCAGCAAACACTGTGGCTCGAAGGGTAGAAAACATCGCTGAAAATATATCCTCTCAACTGTTCGACAAAAATGGACATGTTGAGTGGTTTTCTTTGGCCTTGGATGAGTCAACGGATGTGTCAGATACTGCTCAGGTGTTGATTTATATTCGAGGAGTAGATAAAAGCTATGAAGTGCATGAAGAACTTCTTGATATGTATAGTATTCATGGCACAACTACTGGTACAGATATTTTTAAAGGAGTTGAAATGGCCATTAATCAAAAGAACCTTCGATGGAAAAACTTGAAATGTACAACTGATGGAGGCAAAAACATGAGTGGGGAAGATAAAGGAGTGGTCGCTCTTGTGTCAAAGGCTGTAGAAAATGACGGTGGTTCAAAACCATTAGTCTTACATTGTATCATTCATCAACAGTCTTTGTGCGGAAAATGTTTGGATATGTCTGAAGTTCTGAAACCAGTCATATCAACTGTTAATTTTATCAGATCTTTTGGGCTAAATCACCGACAATTCCGACAATTTATTGAAGAGATTAGAGAAAATGACTTACCTTATCATACTGCCGTACGTTGGCTTAGTTGTGGGAAAGTCCTTCAGCGCTTTTTTGAACTTCGAACAGTGATCGAAATTTTTTTGAAGAAAAGCATCGCCCTCTTACTGAATTACAAAACAACGCATGGCTGTGGAAGTTAGCATTCTATGTTGATTTGACAAAACATGTGAACGAACTGAATTTGAGATTGCAAGGAGAAAACCAGCATCTTCCTGATTTATACACTAATATCAAATCATTCCGGAAGAAATTGATACTGTTTCAATCACAACTACGAAGTAAATGTTTTTCACATTTTAAAACATGTGAAATATTCAGCCACACCACTGAGACTGAGTTTCCTATCGATTTTGCAATCGAAACTTTGAGTGCTTTGAAAATAAATTTTGATACTCGTTTCTCGGACTTTGATGCCATTGCGAATCAAATTAAGATTTTTCAGAATCCTTTTGATACTGACATTGAAACCCTAGCCCCGGAACTTCAAATGGAAATGATTGATCTACAGTGCAGTGATATAATTAAGAACAAATATCAAAACTCATCTTTGTTGGAATTTTATAAGAGTCTTCCACTGACACAATTTGATAATTTGCATAAATTTGCTCGTGGGCTGTTTTCTGTTTTTGGTACTACTTATTTGTGTGAGAAGACCTTCTCCAAAATGAAGTACACAAAAAATGTTTACAGATCTAAATTAACTGATGAGCATCTTAAATCTCTTTTAATAATTGGTACAAGTAAAATTAGTCCACAACTACAAACTATTGTCAGTGGAAAATCTCAATTACATAAATCTCATTAGTATTTCATATGTCATTATGCTTGTTATAAGTTATGTTTTTATTTAAAATGTATAAAATGTTAGTTGGATTCATTTCAATAATTTGTTAGTTATTATATACTGAAGTTAAATTTTCTGCATATTATACATGTCTTTACTCATTACAATTCTGTGTTTCTTTATCCAACTTATCACAAAAACAATAACAATAAGCCTACAACAATGTTATGAGTAGTTAGCCCATGACCATATCAATGTAGATGTCATATTAATAATTATTCAACATAAAATTAGAATACTTCAGTAAACTAAATTTAATTTGCTATAAAAAATATGTTCTCTAAAAGGAGTTTTCAAGTATGCTAGCTCTCCGCGGGCCGGACAAAATCTGTCCGCGGGCCGGATGTGGCCCTCGGGCCGTAGTTTGGAGACCCCTGCCCTAACACATTCTTTTGCCCATTCACAAAGTTCCTTTGGTGTCTTAATTTGTTGGTCACTTGGACCCTTTCCATGAGAGGTTGCAAAAAAATGCCATTAGGCTTTTATTTGAAAGTCTTCTTCATAATAAGTTTATGAAATAATAGCGATTCTTAAAATGAGCAACTGCACACACAATGATTTCACAAACACTAGGATTCTTTTTAAAGAAATGACGTTAATACCTCTTAAAAGCTGTAAACTGCATTTGTGTTATGCGTTAGATTATCAGAAATTATAACTAAGCTGAGAGGTACTATATTGCTCTCATTCTCACCGATCATTGTATAATAGCAAGCAAATGGATAGATTATCAATTGACTATTATTTCAATATACTCCTTGAATACTATTTTGAAGTAAAATCGCATAATATTCAGAAAAATCAGCAACAAGTACTCGTCAAATTTCAATGTTATTTTTTATAGTTTGGTAATATTCAGCTGGTTGTAGAGCAATGAAGTCATGCAGAAGCAGCTCTGGAATAGACTCAATTTAGAAGTATAACTATCATAGAAAATAAAACCTGTGGTGGCAGATCTTCATGGTAATTAACTACAAAAACTATGGTAGAAGAAAAATAGTTGGCGAAATGTGACACATTTTACTTAACTTTTTTGATTTTCAAATAATAACTGTACAAATATATGAATTCAATTTTGATTATTTCTGCTGTATCGTTCTTATGTCATAAAATAAACATTTTCAGAGATGAAAATGAAAATAAAATTTTTATTTTTGAAAAACGAAAAAACACACTTCGGAAAATTTCAGGATCTCTTAATATCATTCAAAGATATTATATAAAAAAATTTGAGCTCAAAATTTAATGTCGATTTTGAGGATTTTTCAAAATTTTTTCTGTTGCTCCAAGTATCTCCTTTGAAATGAAGAAAAGTTTATTTTCGTACCTATGATAGTTTCCGAGATATTCAAAAAACAAAGTTGACAAATTGACAAAATAGTGAAATTTTGAATTTTGAATAACTTTTTAAAAAAAATTTTTAATTTTTCTGCTTTCGCAAATCTTCGTTTTATGAAGAAAGAGAACTTCTTATCAAATCAAAAAAATCATACGTGACGTAATTTTTCGCTTCGCATTTTGCTGTTGAAGCTGAAAGCCTACATTGAAAGGCTGATCACCAAGTCTTGAAATATCACATAAAGAAAACCCAGTACAGGGTGGGCCAAATTGGACACTTTTAAACTAGTTTAAAAACAGGAAAGTCCTGTTTTTAAACTAGATAGATGAAAACTAATGACGGTGTCTGAGGCTCAATTTTTATGACAAACTTAATGGTGAAAACCGCATATCGATATCTATCATCGTTTCTAAGTTACAGCATGTTTTTCGAAAATGTTCATTCTCGAAAAGTTGCTATAACTTTTTTCCTGTCAAAAATTCTTTGGTTCTATGAAAACATCCTCGAAGCACTTTTTTACGTAGAATTCAATGGTTTAAGTAATTTATCTTTTCATATCATACATCAACAGTTATTGACGGAAAATTAATTTTTTTTAATGAGACACCCAGTATATTTCTGCATATTACGATAGAACTTAAAAATACAATTTCTAAAATGTAGCACACTTGACGTTTTACTAGAGTCATCTCTGAAATTCAGAGCTTTTAAGTTTATTCATGTAGACTTAACGCACACTATGAACAAGTAGGCTTTGGACGACAATTGCAATTGTCTGCAATTTTTTGGCTGCAAATTTTGGCAATAATTGGATAGCCAACCAAGGACCCAACCGTTGGCCGGCCAGGTCACCGGACCTAACACCTATGGACTTTTCCCTCTGGGGAAAGTTGAAAGATCTTATTTTCAAACTTTCGACATTTTGAACACTTCTTCTAAAGAAATATTTTGTTCTTTATTATTATTATTATTGTTTTATTTATTAGTGTAAATATAGTATAAATTGTTATCATGAAACTATGCGTTTTAAGTACTGCTGTCAACAGCTTTCCTAACCATTGATAGCTACTAGTGAACACTTGCTTCCTGTTTTATCGCCGCTTCGTCCAAAGCCTACTTTGTTCATAGTGTGCGTTTCAAAGTCTACATGAATAAACTTGAAAGCTCTGAATTTCAGAGATGACTCTAGTAAAACGGCAAGTGTGCTACATTTTTGGAATGGTAATTTTAAGTTCTATCGTAATATGCATAAATATACAGGGTGTCTCATTCAAGAAATGATTTTTCCGTCAATAACTGTTGATGTATGATATGAAAAAATAAATTACTTAAACCATTGAATTCTACGTAAAAAAGTGTTTCGAAAATGTTTTCATAGAACCAAAGAATTTTTGACAGGAAAAAAGTTACAGCAATTTTTCGAAAATGAACATTTTCGAAAAACATGCTGTAACTCAGAAACGATGACATATATCGATATGCGGTTTTCAACATTGAGTTTGTCATAAAAATTGAGCCTCAGACACCGCTATCAGTTTTCATCTATCTAGTTTAAGAACTTTCCCTTTAAAAGTGTCCAATTTGGCCCACCCTGTACAACATTAAAAAAAATTCAATCAATAAACTAAGAACAAAAGTTCAGGAAATATGAAGAGGAGAAGCAATTAATTGTCAACCAAATAACCTTTTTTCACAGACAATAAACCTTAAATCTTGTTTTTAGTAAAACACATTGTATGTCTGGGACTATTTTCTTTATCCCAAAGAACATTTTTATTCAAAGGACAATATTCCATGGTAACAAAACTACCTACTATTGTTACAACTTTTTGAAATTTTTAAAGCAGTTAATATTGAAATATAAAGATGCAACGAAAAAACCCATGGGATTGAAATTTCATTCAATCAATATTCAATGAACGTCACACACAATTGCATTTGAATGTTATGTTTTAATTTATTTGCGAATAATAATCAATACACCTTAAATATTTCAATTTCAGATGGGATTGAAGCGAACAGTAGAAAAAGAAAATAGAAAACTGAACATATATGGAAAAAAGATGAAATCTTTATTGAATACAAACCATTCATTGTCAGAATATAAAAATGGTGATAGCCTGACTCTGTTCATATGTAGCTTCTGTAATAAAATATTTGCCACCAGAGAAATATTAGTGGATCATATAACTAAGGCGAGTAACTAGATATATAATTTATTTAATTATAAAAACACATGTTTGGTTATAAGGATTACTATAACTGAATCTATGATATTAGGTATTATTTTTTCGTAGTAATTTTTGTTTAGGTACTAAAATTCATGTAAACTGAGATGCCAAGATTTTAATATTCGGTTCTATCCGATGAAGCCACCGAGGGGTGAAACGCCGCGTCATAGATTCAATTATAGTAATCGTTAAAATTGAACATGTGTAATTCTAATAATATTGATCTCATCAGTTTAAAGCATTTTCTTTTATATATGTATGACAAAATTTATCGAATTTCAGTTTGAACAAATGAAGCTGAATTGAAAATTGGACTAAATTAGTTGTTTATTCCTTTCATCATAAATTTACACCTATGACGGATACCAATCTTCAAATTTGTACAATATTTTGACGACACTACGATTGTACCGGAAGTGGTATATAGTCTTCGATATTTTAAATGGGAAGTTTTCTTTGATTGGATGCCTCATATTTTTTTAAATGATATTTATTATTCTGTCCCGACCGTTTTTTCCAATTTTGTAGTATTTCTAATCGTTTTTCTTCAATCACGAATATACCAAAAAAAAATAATCGTTTCTCTTACTGACTCTTGCAAATGAATTTGCAATACTAATTTAAAATGAATCTTATTCTATCGAAAACTGCTATACCTAGGTATAGAAAAGGCTGATCAAGAGATATATATATATATATATATATTTATATATATATATATATATATATATATATATATATATATATATTTATTTATATATATAAATATATCTATATATATATATATATATATAAATATATATATATATATATATATATATATATATATATATTTATATATATATATATATATATATATATATATATACATATACATGAGAAAACCGACTATATTAAACATTTACTGTAACACGAAATTCTCAAACTGAAAAGAATTAATTTTGTTGTTTCAGGCGTTTTTATTAGGTAAATTTTTTCATTTCTTTCATTGAACGCTTTGAAACTGATCTCTTTTTTCTCAGTAACAACACTAATCATCAACGTATAAGTAATATAAAAACAAAAATATACGTACAATACGATTATATCCATTTAAAATTCAAGATTTTAAAAAATGCTGGCCTTTTGTTTTGTTCTGGCTTGTGTTTGTCAGTGTCATTGTCTAGGTGGCTTGTTAGTGTCATTCAGATGTCTGAGTTTTGGTTTGACATTTCGTGAGAAGTTTGTCATGTTTCAATAATTGTCATGTCCAAGAGGATAATGTGTACTTTTCTTCCTCAACTGTGCTATTAAAATCATGTGATATGTTGTTTTTTGACGGTAACGTTAATCTAGAATTAACATCACCAAAACTAATCCTAGAAATAATGAAATTTTCAGAAGCCCTTTCACGAGAGCATTAATAACAAACCTCAAAATAAAGAACACAGACTAAACAAAACCGAAAAGACAACCCAAAGCGAATAAAACCCATCCATTGAAACAAACTTATCTTACAAATTAAACAATATAGTGAACCCATACAATTTCACGATAGTACACAAATCACAAAACAAAGTAAACTAAATATTCTATAAATCAAAGAAACAGAGTACAAAAAATCTCATGTACTATATACCTTGTGGAAACTGTGATTAGCAATATATAGGAGAAACGTAAAAATGACAAAAAAAATCTACGCTCATATTATACACTAAAAACGCAACAATAGCTCTAAAAAGCACATAACAATTAACGAACATGAATTCATTTATGATGACAAAAATATTGGCAATATAACCTAAACAAAATCAAAGAAAAATATTGGAAATGATACACATATAATTAAACATGGATAACACTCTTAATGACAATTAAGTCTAATATATGCCAAAAGATAGACAATGACATTGGCAAACATAAACACCAAACAGATCAAAATAAACGTTTAGTAAATGTCAGAAATGTTTACCAAAAAGTCTTTATCTAGTTTCATTTAGTAATATGAATTTTACAGTTCTATAAATCCCCCCAGTTGTAAGGGCACCTATTACAGAACTAGTGCTGTAATAGATGCATTTACAGCACTAGTGCTATAATGAAAAAAAACCGGTTTTAATAACATTTTGCTGTTAAATAAAACCACACTTTCTAGAAGAATGATTTATTTATTAACTTCCATCAGAATCGCTCATTTTGAGAAGCGCTTTTTATATTTTTGGATTTGTTTGACAAAGTTTCGACAGTAACCATGCGAAACAGTAACCATGCGAAAGGAAACATGAAAAACTTGATTAGTAGACTTAATATCAGGTGCATTTTTATTTTTAAAAATGCCTTTTGCCAAATATTTTTATTCATAGATGAAAGTAGATAAAATTTTGTACAATATTCTAGTTGTAAATTCATATTACTGCACTCGATATTTTAAATAACTATTATGTGTTTATAAATATATATATATATATATATATATATATATATATATATATATATATATATATATATATATATATATATATATATATATATAATGTGGCATTTACGATCAAGACAACCCCATGTTTTCGCTGTTCGAAAAAATACGTATTGGAAGTTTTGCAGATATACAGATTGATGGGTCACATTTTTAAACTGAATCTGAACCCAGCCTACTTCGTGTTTACGAGGGTCAATGCTCGATTTTTACTTCTACTTATAGCGTCGAAAAATTTGATTGATAAAAAAAAATTTCTAATTATTTTAACCTCGTATGCCGAGGTTAAAACATTCTGCATTCCTTCAACACGGGTTTGTTTTTCATCTTGAATGAATACTGTTGCTATACATATATAAATACATATATATATATATATATATATATATATATATATATATATATATATATATATATATATATATATATATATATATATATTTACATTTTCATTTACATTTACATAGATATAATACTGCTCTGCGTTTTTCAATGTAGTCACATGAAATTCTTACAATTAGGTTCACACTGAATCACAAAGTGAAAGCTCTGAAAAAAATGACAATACTGAAACTGATGCACTGAATACAACACCTAAAACTGCAATGCGAGACTTGGCCTATTCACTATTGAAAAGGCAGAAAAGAGCGATGAGTAAGGTCAGGTGAGTAGTAAAAAAACTGCCGTATCATGATTCAGAAAACAATATCACAATGTATTATACCTTGATGAAGAGAAAGAGAGAGAAAAATATATGAGCAATAATTCAAATAATTTGAAATTAACACGCATCAAATTCAAAGGTCAATGACTGTCAATGAAAATTACAGGTTCTCTCAGTGCGGAATAAAAATTAATACTGATTGGTTGTTCAAAGTGTTGTAATTTTTCGGATATCCAAATGAAAAATATTAGGAAATGATGCTTAATATTTGCACAATGATGTTCGCCTTTCGAATACTCAGCTACCATGTACTGTGTTGATTTGGATATACTCTATCGTACTAAATCGAATCGATATCATGCATTAAGCAAACGAAATTACCTACAAAACAACATTCGTTTATTAAAATTTACAGATATTATCATGGCATGATGTTCTGTACTTTTGGTATTGAATGCAATATTTGGAAAAAAAACTATTTTTAATAGGTATATCTTCGAATACAATATATAATGTAAAATGGCTACTAAGATTATTAATATTGAATTTCGAAGAGAATGGAAGACAGGTTGAACAAAGGTGTTAAAGTTTTGAAAATTCTGTTGAAATATTGTTGTAGAAGAATCAGATCTTACTCAAGATAAAAATTAAATGAATCCGCTTCCGCCATGTGTTTGCTTGCTCGACTGATATTAATGCATTTTTCAGCAATAGATAGAGTGATTCAAGAGGAAGGTTTATATGTATAATACATACATATTAGAGTACAGAAAAGACGAAAAATATGTTTTGTGCACTTAAATCGAGTAGAAAAATAAACATACAACATTTTGTATTACTGGTTGCCGATATCTTGCAATGTCATAGTTGTTGGAAGATGAACAATATATTTTCCGATCATTTCTGGAACATTACACAATTTCGAATAAACTGCAATCAACTGTTGGTAACGTAGAGCAAAATGTAAATAAGAAGTATCAATCCAGATTAAAAATAAGAAGTGTCAATTCAGACACTGGTAGAAGTTGTTTCGCTTGGAACATTATGACACAGGGGGTCATGATAAATTAATTTCCGATCGTTTTACACGATACTTTTTAGCACTATTACTACAGTTTTCCCTGTTTTCTACGAAAAAACGAAAAAAAATCATTGTTGATAATTATTATTATTTTTTTTTGGAACTATTCTTATTCAAGATTAAGGGAAATTTTTTTTTGTATGTATAGTGTGCAGTTAGAAAAATAATTAATCACTTGCTTTTATTGCATTAAAATGAATATGGATTGTATGACATTGATATTATTATTATTACATTGATA
The DNA here is from genome assembly GCA_030704885.1 of Cynegetis impunctata. Classification (NCBI taxonomy): domain Eukaryota; kingdom Metazoa; phylum Arthropoda; class Insecta; order Coleoptera; family Coccinellidae; genus Cynegetis; species Cynegetis impunctata. Next base: position 82,880 of record JARQZK010003773.1, read on the forward strand.
TGATAACATTGGTATTTTGATGACATTGACCAGCATTGACTCACTATCGAATTACTATTGTATATATGAATAAATAATTGATTTATTGAATGGATTTGGAGTCTTGCGATCAAATAAGATTTATGAAGAATGTAATAAATATGTCAAATATTTCGACGCTAGAAAATTTTTTTTTATTATTATGAATATTTTGCATTTATGTTTTATTTTTAGTTAAATCTTACTGAAACATTGACCTACTTCGGAAATTTTTAATTTTTTTTTTGATTAATTGAGTAATTTAAATCTTGTAATCAATTTTTTCTCTTAAATGAAATTGCTGATATTAGGCATCACAAGTGTTAATTATAAAAGTCAGAGAAATTTTTTAAGAAATTGTAAATTGTTGCTCACCTGATGATACGCAAATAAGAAAATTAACTTATTATACTCCTTGAAGCTCGAATATTTGAAGTTGTCAGAAGGGACAAAAATATGAAATTTGAAAATTGTTTTTTTTAATAATGTTTAAACTTTGAGCCCATTATCAAATGTAGGTACTGATAAAACTGATTATAGTTTCCAAATTAGTGTGGTATAGATAATGTGCAATTATTTAATGGTTAAAAGGAGAGAGCAATTTTATTAATAAGAGTGCGTATAGGACGCTCAGGGGATGGATTATGCCCCCTGCTAATGAATTATGATGAATATTTCCCTCCTGTCAAAAATCCCTTGTAAATGGAATGCAATTATCGAAAATTACAGCGATAATTGCATTGTATAAAGCGAAAGAGCCCTGCGATAATTGCATTGTAGACCGATAATTGCATAGTAGCATAGTTTATATTAGGGTTATTGGTGACAAGACGAGAATTTATGAATTACTAACGTCAGATTGACAAGTTGAAAGTTTATTCGGGAAATATTAATTTCGCATTCCAGCGTGTTGTCTTTAAAAAACTGCATTCGGTCATTTTCATATTTTGAAGAAAGAGCCCTCCACCTTCGGTGTCGGGCTCTTTCTCCAAAAATGAAAACGAACTCATGCAGTTTTTTGACAACACGCTGTCATGCAAAATTATCGGTTATTTTGATGCACTTGTGCAATTACTTACGAAAACATAATAATGAATTTTTACTGTAATTACGAGATGGAATCGTTAGTAAAATGAGATGAAACATATAATTTTTTTTTAATGCTATATATAGATAGCGACAACTTCTTAGTTAAGATGGATATGATAATGAAAAACGAAGAAAAATGGGAGAAAAGGAGAAAGAAAGTCAAGGAGAAAATGAAAAGTTATAAATTGAAAGAAGAACAATATCGAGAGAAATACCAAGATATTCTAGAGAGAAAGTTCAAAGGACTGGCTCAACCAATGGAAATAGAAGAAAAATGGGAATTCTTTAAAAATAGTATCCTACAAGCAGCCAAAGACAGCTGCGGAGTATCAAAAATATCGAATATAATAACAAAGAAAACTGAATGGTGGACAAACAAATTAAAACTGAAAATAAAGGATAAATAGAAGAAATATTTGGACACAAAAAAAGGAAGAAGATTATGAGGAATATAAAGAAAAACGACAAGAAGTAAAGAAACTATAGGGAGAATCAGAAACTATTTTATGCGGCAATAAAGCAAATGAAAAAGAAATAAAGAATATAACATATATGAACATAAAAGACAAAGAAGGAAACATAATAACGGAAGAAGTAGAAATAATGGAGAGATGGAGACAGCACTTCGAAGAACTGACAAAAACACAAACAGATAAAACAAGAGAACCAAAAGTAATGATAGAATTACAAGAAATAGAGGAAATACAAGAATATGAAGTTATAGAAGCAATAGAAAAATTGAAATTAGGAAAATCACCAGGAATAGACAACATAACACCTGAAATGATAAAATATATGGGCAGAGAAGGAAGAAGGATATTAACTGAAATCATGAATGATATAGTAAAACAAATAAGAATCTCATTGGAATGGAATATAGGAATCATACTACCGATACACAAAAAAGGAGATAAGATAAACTGCAACAACTATAGAGGAATAACCTTGACTAGTGTTCCGGGTAAGATTCTAGCCATGATAATAGGAAAAAGAATGAGAGATAAAATAGAAGAAACAATAGATGACAGCCAATATGGATTTAGGAAGGAGAGTACCCAAGATGCAATATTTATTCTAAGGCAAATCAGTGAAAAACTAATAAGCAGACAAAGGGACATACATGTATGCTTTATAGACCTTGAAAAAGCATTCGACCGAGTGAGAAGAGAAGACATATGGATAGTATTAGAAAACAAAGATGAATTGATGAAAGAATAATAAAAATAATAAAGACAATGTACAAAGATAACAGGAACATAGTTAGAACGAATAATGAAGAATCGAGGGAGTTTGAGACAATGATAGAGGTAAAGCAGGGATGTGTTCTCAGTCCGCTACTATTCGCACTGATTCTTGATGAAGCAATGAAAGAAGCAAGAAAAAAAAAATGAGACCGCTTAAACTGGGATACTGGAAAATGGAACAAACACAGGTGACAAAGTTGATGTTCGCAGATGACACGGCAATATTGGCGGAGACAGAAAAGGATCTACAGCATAACATCGAAGTACTAGATAGGGAACTGTCCCAACTAGACATGAAGATAAACATAGGAAAACCGAAAAGCATGGTTATAGCCGGAGAAAACAAGAGACACAAAATCGAACTACAGGGAAAACAGATTGAACAGGTGGAAAGCTTTAAATATTTGGGAGCAATAATTGAAAGAAATTGGAAAATAGACAATGAATTAAATGAAAGGTTGGGAAAGACAGGAAAGATAATCAATATGATGAAGAAAGCATTCTTTGGTAGAAGAGCAATAGCAAAAGAGATAAAAGTAGAAATAGTTAAAAAGTTATAAGACCGTAGCTTATGTACAGTAGCGAAACATGGACCATGACAGAAAAGCATAAAACAAGGATAAATGCTATGGAAATGAGATTCTTGAGGAAAATCGAGAATCAAACAAGAAGAGACAGAATAAGAAACGAAACATATAGACAAAATCTTAAGATAGAATCAATTAATGGAAAAAAATAATGGAAGGACAATTAAGATGGTTCGGACATGTGTTCCGTATGAAAGAGGACAGACTGACAAAAAAAGTATATGAAACAAGGGTAAGAGGAGAATACTAGAGAAAGACCAAGAAAAATATGAATGACAGAATCAAAGAAGAATCAGAAAGAAAGGGAATTCCTTGGCAGGGAATAAAACAAAGTACGAAGGACATAGCCAAATGGAGAGAATTATATACCTAAAGGATATAAATTCAATACCTTACACCAAACGGTAGAAAGGCAAACGATTAAATAAATAAATAAATATATAGATAAGTATATATAAATTTTTTTTTGGAGGAATAGTGTTGCGACGATCTACAGCTATCCATTAGCTATGTTATTTAGAATTTTGGAAGCTGCCAAGAATAAATCATACACGGTATGTATTAATGTTGCAACACTGTACAGTTATCTAAATATTCGATCGGCATTGGCGCGAGACGAAATGTTGAGAATTTTAGAAGCTATCTGTAGAGAAGAATGGTATTAAAAGGCTCTCAATTATTAGAAAGGCAAGGGAATATAATCAGTTTTAGGGACCTTAGTTATTATTATTGTGGATATATATATATATATATATATATATATATATATATATATTTATATATATATATATATATATATATATATATATATATATTTATATATTGATTTATGGTTAGTATTGTGAATATATATAGATGGGTTTATATTAATTGATAAATGAGACAAATGAAAGAGTCCACAAATTGAAGTAAAAGGTAATTTATATCGAGTACTATGGCTGAAATGAAATAATTATTAATATATCAAAAATATGGCGTATCATCACGAGAGTATAGGGACGTTAGACAGCGCGTATAGAGAATGTACTTACAATGAATTGCTTTGAAATTGTATTGTAATTATACTTCCAGTGCACATCCGACAATCGATATGGTGATTAAACCATTCATAGGAAATTGAAAAGAAAAATTTTTTAAATCATAAATTTAAATGATACAGAATTTTCTCGAGTCAGCTCAATGAAATTCTTTCAATTTGTCAAGGGCGTGGACTGTAAGTAGGTCAGTGTCACGATTGGTTACTTCATAGTAAATGAAGAATATTGTAATTTATACCTTATATTGTTTGTAAACTGTACCTGCAAGTACGTGCGGCCAAGGTCGCACGTTATTACTGTATTGTATAACATGAATATATATATATATATATATATATATATATATATATATATATATATATATATATATATATATATATATATATATATATATATATATATATAGATATCAGAGGGAATCTCTGATAGCATATATTGAGACTTATATAGACTTGGAGACTCGTCACGCTGCCCGAGAGGTTAGCGCTAAGTCTATAGGCTATACGAATAAAGACCAAAGTATAGTATGAACCATTGTATCATTTAACCACCAGGACTAGTCATTACGTTCAAACGTTGTTCTGCCATATAAATTATTTTTATCTATTCATCTATCTGCCGATGTATATCTACCTATCTAACTATATATCTATCTATCTAGATAGATATCTATCTTTCTATCTATCTAACTATCTATCATTCTATCTATCTGTCTATCTATCTGCATATCTATCTATCTAGTTATCTATCTTTCTATCTATCAATCTATCTGACCCGGCAAAAACTTTAATCATTGGGAGTATGAAAAATATATTACGACCTATTCTCAAACCGACTATTGTTATTTTCGATTGCCATCTTGCAACCCTATTGCGGATCTATGGATAAAATTTAAAAAAATGAAAATTGCGATGGAATAATATGGGTTGATCGTAGAAGGGTAAAAAATTGAGAGTAATATGAATATTTTTATTTTAAGTCATGACGAAGTAAAAATAAAAATCTTGCCAGAAAAATTGAAGTTATATAATTTATAATTAACAAATAAAAAATAGGAGTTGATCGTAGAGGGTTGAAAATTTAGGGTTGTATGTATTTTTGAATGCTGTAACATAAAAGAAATAGAACAGAAAAATAGATGTCTGATTCTCAGACCTAACTAATATGCACACAAAATTTCATGAGAATCGGTCTAGCCATTTTGGAGGAGTTTAACAAATAAAAAATAGGAGTTTGATCGTAGAGGGGTGAAAATTTAGCGTTGTATGTATTTTTGAATTTATATAACATAAAAAAATAGAAAAGAAAATTTTGTCTGAAAAATAAAAATTAAGGGGTGACCACCCCTCGGTCTACCCTCAAAATTCAGAGGGATGAAAAGTAGATTTTGTCTGATTCCCAGACCTAACCGATATGAACACAAAATTTCATGAGAATCGGTCGAGCCATTTCGAAGGAATTTAACAAATAAAAAATAGGGGTTGATCGTAGAGCGGTGAAAAATGTATCCTATGTCAGTCTCCTGGCTTTAAGCTATCTCCTCACCAATTTTTAGCCATATCTGTAAAGCCGTTCTTGACTTATAAATAGTGTAACTAACACGACTTTCTTTTATATATATAGATATACAATATATATATATATATATATATATATATATATATATATATATATATATATATATATATATATATATATATATATATATATATATATACAGGGTGTCCGGAAATGATGAGCAAAAAATTCAGGAGAGAATTCTAGACCGAAAATAAATGGTACCTCTTCATATAAATTTTTTTCGAAAATTGATTATTAACGTAGTTACAGGGTGTTAAAGTTAGATTTTATTCACAGTTTTATTGCTGTAAGTTTTGCCACGCTCATAATATTTCAACGAAATCTCGTATTTGGGGCTTTATCGGTATGAGGAAAACAAATTTGCCCACAGTATTCCGCATTTTGTAGAGGGCGCCACATACGAGCCTATACTTTCATTTAAATGGTGTCAACTTTTTTGTGTAACACTGTATACGACTTTTGACTGAATATTTTCATTCTCCTAACCTTCTGACATGAAAAAGGTATACTACTTTTGTTTCAATAAATCTTACCGTTTTCGAGAAAAACGCTAAAATAACATTGCTTGAATGTGATTAATACGAAATCATTTTAATTTATTTTCAACCTTAAACATAGCATCGTTTGGAAACGTGCGCTATGGTTGCCGTAGAAACAAGTTTGGAGAGAATTAGTTTTGACAGTTAGTAATTTTTTGAAAATTTGTTATTACGCTGATGGTGGTCAGTGATATATACTAAAAAAAATAGCGTACTGAACACAGAACGAATGGTTTATTAATAAAATCATAAGGTTAACGAACGAAAACTTAAACATTCAAATCAAATGTTCAAAGTGACGTCCTTCTTCTTCAATGCATAAATTAATTCTTCTTAAAAAATTGCGACGAACTCTATGGAATATTCCTTCCTTCTGCCTTATTACTTCACAATTGGCAACAATTCTTTCTCTCAGCTCTTCGACGCTATTCACAGGTGACCTGTATACAAGCGTCTTCAGGTAGCCCCAAAAAAAGAAATCCATTGGGTTTATGTCAGGGGATCTAGAAGCCCACTGTACAAAACCACCGCGTCCTATCCACCTTTCAGGAGAAGTATCATTTAAGAATTGCCTGACCGCTAAACTATAATGTGGTGGCGCGCCATCTTGAAGCAGCCACATTGCATTTCTCAATCCGAGTGGTACATCTTCCAATAAAATAAGTAAGTGGTTTCTTAAAAAATCCAGGTAAACTTCACCATTGAGTCTTTGTGGAAAAAAATGTGGCCCAATTAAGTAGTCCCCCACAATACCAGCCCACACGTTGACGGAAAACTTATTTTGGTAACCACGCTCTATGGATAAGTGAGGATTCTCATCAGACCAAAAATGCTCATTATGAAGGTTTATCAAGCCATCATGCCCAAATCCAGCTTCGTCCGTGAAAAGGATATTACGAACAAAATTTTGATTTCCATTATGGAGTATTCTAATGGCATTGCATAAATTCACACGAGCAGCAGGATCCTTGGCAGATAGCGATTGCACCATTTGGTAGTGGCACAGATAAAGGTTTTGTACGCGTATTACTTCATGTACTGAGCTCTTGGGAATGCCCTCTTGGAAACTAATTTTTATAACACTTGTATTGGGATTATTCTGTATGGAATACAAAAAACGAACTTCTGCTGTTCTAGTATTCCGTTGTCGGCCTACATCAAAAATTCTAGTTTTGAAGGATCCAAATTCTCCCTGTTTTCGATGGAAATGCTTCACGATACGTCGTGCTGCAAGAGCATTACCAGCAGTTAAACCGTAATAATACTGCATGTCCCGCAACTCCGCGTTAGAGTAATTGTTATTCATTATAATTTTTTTATGACAACAATTATTCCAAAAAAACTTGAACAAAATTACTAACTGTCAAAACTAATTCTCCTCAAACTTGTTTCTACGGCAACCATAGCGCACGTTTCCAAACGATGCTATGTTTAGGTTGAAAATAAATTAAAATGATTTCGTATTAATCACATTCAAGCAATGTTATTTTAGCGTTTTTCTCGAAAACGGTAAGATTTATCGAAACAAAAGTAGTATACCTTTTTCATGTCAGAAGGTTAGGAGAATGAAAATATTCAGTCAAAAGTCGTATACAGTGTTACACAAAAAAGTTGAGACCATTTAAATGAAAGTATAGGCTCGTATGTGGCGCCCTCTACAAAATGCGAGAATACTGTGGCAAATTTGTTTTCCTCATCCCGATAAAGTCCCAAATACGAGATTTTGTCGAAATATTATGAGCGTGGCAAAACTTAGAGCAATAAAACTGTAAATAAAATCTAACTTTAACACCCTGTAACTACGCTAATAATCAATTTTCGAAAAAATTTTATATGATGAGGTACCATTTATTTTCGGTCTAGAATTCTCCCCTGAATTTTTTGCTCATCATTTCCGGACACCCTGTATATATACAGGGTCGCTGATATGTATGGAAACGGTCGATTATTTACTAAAGTAAGATAGCTAGCGAAAATTGTTAAGATACAAAAGTTTTGGGTTTTTCAAAATCTATCACACTAAATAAAAATTAAGTATACAAGTACTGAAGAAATAAAATTGCTTTTTCTTCAATGGAACACCCTATATATTACACCACATTTCAATTCTTCTCGAAATTCTGAACAAAATTTATATAGCACATTATTTCCTAAATTCAACCGTTTTCGAGATATCGAATTTTGAAAATAAATTTCTCATAAATTATCCAAAAATATTTTAATCCATTAAGTTCCACAGTCCATCAAGTTACTTTTGAAAATTTCGAGCTCCATAACAACGCCGCGTCCTTATTTTGTCTAACAGTATGTCAAAAATACATTTAGTGTAAATAATGCGCGCAAAAATGGCACGTTCAAACTGATACTGAGCGTATTGATATTCAAATGATCATAGGATACGGTGATAGAAGACGAAGTTGTGACCAAGTAGTGGATATTTTTAATGAATTGCATCCCAATCGGGAACCCATTTCTAAATCAACCGTTTCGAAAACATTGCAGCGTTTTCGTGAAACTGGAGGTGTCAAAGATCGACCAAAAAGTGGGAGACCAGTAAGCGTTACAAATGAAGAAAATTTTTTGAATGTCATGTTAGATGTGTTGGAAAATCCAATTAATTCGGCACAACGGAGGGCTTTGAATCATAACATGAGTCGATATTCCATTCAAAAAATTTGCAAACTGCAAAAAATTCCATCCATATAAAATTCATTGGTACAAGAAATGAGTGATGACGATTTTGATCGTAGAATCGAATTCTATGAAGTTATTATGGATAAATTAAATGAAAATGTCAACTTTGTCAACCGCATACTGTTTTCTGACGAAACTACATTTTGTTTAAACGGGCACGTTAATCGACACAACTGTAGGTATTGGTCAGACCAACATCCACATTGGATGGAGGAAGTTCACACTCAACGGCAACAAAAAGTAAATGTCTGGTGTGGCATTATTGGTGGACACGTCATAGGAACCTATTTTATAAACGGAAATTTGACCTCTGAACAATATTTATTACTTTACTACACTATTACTACACCATATTATTCCAGAGCTTAAACGATTATTCCCAAATAAAATCAATCCCAATTTTCCGGCAGAACAAATATGGTTTCAACAAGATCCCCATCTCCTCCACATTTTGGTCGTGTGGTACGGGCATATCTAGATGAAACTTTTCCTGATAAATAGATTGGACGTAGGGGAGCAATTGAATGGCCAGCTAGGTCTCCCGATATGACCCCACTTGACTTTTTTTTATGGGGTCACATAAAAAATGTAGTCTACAAAAATAGGCCGTCAAATATCGATGAGTTGCAAGAAAGAATAAGGCATGAAATTTTAACCATTCCTCCTCACATGATTTCAAATTCACTACAAAATTTTGTTCAGCGAGTTCATTACTGTCAGGAGGTAAATGGTAAACACTTTGAGCACCTTATTAAATAGAATTTGTTGTTTATTACAATTTGTTTCGTGCATTTTTATCAACCCTGAACAATTATGCTTTTTTATTTTCTGTAAAAATATAATTGAATTGTAATCATATCCACATACTCCACCTTGTGTGACTTTAATAAATTTGAGAGTAGTAAAAAGTTATTTTCAAAATTCGATAACTCGAAAACGGTTGAATTTAGGAAATGATGTGCTATGTAAATTTTGTTCAGAATTTCGAGCAGAATTGAAATATGGTATAATATATAGGGTGTTCCATTGAAGAAAAAGCAATAGTATTTCTTCAGTACTTTTTGACTGACCCTGTATACTTAATTTTTATTTGGAATGATAGATTTTGAAAAACCCTGAAACTTTTGTATCTTAATATTTTTCGCTAGCTATCTTACTTTAGTAAATAATCGACCGATTCCATACATATCAGCGACCCTGTATATATACAAGATGTCGGAAAATGAACAAGACGCTACTAATGCGCTCTGCAAATATTGTCGCAAATATGTGGTGAAATCTATAAAATGCGAAAATTGTTATGGCTTATATCATCCGTCATGTGCCCAACGACAAAAATTTTGCGAGAATGAAGAAGTTGAAAAATCATCGGAAATTGGAGCTACCGTTAACCCAATACCAGCCAGAACTCACATAGGATGAACAAATTTTATTTTTTTGTATAAACTGATTATTGAGTGTTCAGCAAAGACAAGGTCACTAAAATTTTGGAAAAAAAAATTTTCAATTTGCAGAAAAATAGAGTCCCATTTTTTGGACGATGGCTAAAAGAGAATAAAATAATATATTTGGAAAAAATCAATACAAAAAGGACTCTCAGCTGCTTTAATAACAAAATATGTTCAATTAACTCACATCAATAATATACAGAACAAAAAGTTTTAATAAAAAAATTTTTGGTGAAGAAAATTATTTTTTATGGGATGGTACGAAGCATATATCATGGAGTGGTACATTGCATTTTCCACAAATTCTAGTGGTTTCTTTTTTCCACAAAATGCACATCTCCCTTTTGTCTTGATAGGAACAACTAAATGACCCATTTGGTCATATCTTATGCTCTTCCTCTCATCAATTTGGACTTTTGTGGGCCTGGTCACTTTGGTACCGAAGGTGTATTTTTGGTTAGATATGCCTTTACAATTTTCTTACGTACTTATAGCAGAGTAGCCATTTCTTGAGGATTTACAATCTTGTAAATTCTCCAAGTATTTGTCACCGATTTATCTAACACTTGGGTGAATGGAGGCCACCGCCATTTCCCTGAAATAATTCTTGTTCGGTAAAGAGATACTTGACATATCTACTCCGCCCATTTGCGAATTGTATCAATTTTACGATGGAGTATCGTCGTTCTGTGGAATTGAATTCCCACCGTTTGTGCTCTTTTATTTGACCCACTTTACTATTTTTTCTCATAATGCTTCGTCGTCACTCTCAAACTCGGATTCGTCAGCAGGGTTAGAAGTAAACAATTCCCGAGTACCTACCTGCAACATCCACTATTTCTTCTCCTTCTAGGTCATTCTCTTCAAAATTCTGTGTCTGTTAGAATATCCGGGTCTGGAGGAATTATTGCTACAATAATATTTTTAATATTCATATCTTTCCAAAATTCTGGATCTTCAAATATGGGTTCAATGTCACGGATATTTAGACATTTTCTGCTACTCATAATCATCATTTCCAGTCAATGCCCCAAAATTGGGACAACAAAATCAGCAACAAATTGGCAACAGATAACGATATGAGTCAGTTCAATTCCGTTCCGTATTGAAAGAATATACTATTCAGCAATAAAACTGCAATGATATAATTATAATTTTCTCGACAGAAATATATTGAAATCACTATAATGTATAACCTCAACGCGCCAGACAAGTGCCGACTTGTTGAATCAGTCTAATTTCTGCTATTGTTCCTGTGAGCCATCTGACTATAAATATGTGAAGAACATACTTTGACCTAAATGGCAATACCAAATACTCTAGTTTTCTGTGATAGCATTGAAGGAATCTGGAAAAAATGGTGCGTCCCAAAAATGGGACGTTGGCTGGTGTTGGGTTAACAAATCAGGCAATAGAGCAGTACCGAAACCGATAAACAGTGAGTCCTTAAAATTAGATCTTTCAATTAATATTATCAATATTGATGGATGGAAGGAACTAATAAATTGCTATTAGAAAACAAGGAATTATTACACGAAAAGATATCCAAGCTTGAAAACGACATTTCAGTCAAGGATATTGAAATCGAGCAGCTGACAAAACAGATAACAGGTGTAAACATCGTTAAAAAACTAGAAACAGATGATACAAGTGAAAATTGCACATCGAGAAATGTTAAAAGAGTAAGCAAAACTACCGGAAGTGTGGAAACTGTAACAAACGATCATAAAAGAAACACAAATGATGTAAAAACAGTAACAAATAATCTCTATCAGACTTACAAATTGCGCAGGTCAAGAAAATGACGGAAGTTATAAACTTGGAAACTGGGTACCAATCATCTGCTAATGAGAGAAATAGGTCACAAAAAGAAGGTAAAATAGAAAACCAAGCCTTAAAAAATGATGAATGGCAAGTAAAACGCAATAGACGATCTCGAAGATACGGTGCGGTGAGATTAGGTACTAGCAAGCCAGATGAAAATGCTAAGTATGTTGAAAATAAATTTACAGGTCAAGAGAAGAAAGCTTGGTTCTTCATAAATAGAGTGAAGAAGCATGTAACCGAAGATATTATCGAAGAGTATATAAGGCAAAAACCAGGTTTTAAGGAAGAGCTTATTGAAGTAAAAGAACTGGAATTTGAGAGGAAAGGGAGCGATCGGAAGAGTTCCCTAGTGAAGGTGCCGTTTGTAAAAAAGGATGAACTTTACAAACCTGAATTCTGGCCGGAAATGTCGGAATAAAACGTTTCAACTTCCAGGTTTATGATAAAAACAAACCAGCGGGATATTCTTTGTATTATTCCTAACCAAGAGCCAGTCAGGATTCCGAGGTTGAGCGTCAAACGGTGCACACGCTTAACCTCTGAATTCCAAGATTTAGAGGTTAAATCAAACACGTGTGTGATAATATATGTTAGAAGTGAAATAGTGAAATTTAATGTGAAATAAGTAATTATTAGTGAATTGTATACTTTGGTAGAGACATGGAATAGTTGCAGAATGCAGCTATTGTCCAGACGCTTGTTACGAGCATCTCTACTGTAACACTTGAGCCTGACCACATGGCCTAAGTTGCCGGGTCATAAAAAATTGATTTAAGAAGAAGAAGAACCAGTCACCTACAGTATTATACATCACAATTTGCAGTCAATGGGAAATTGTGTTGACGTCATACAGCATTTTCTAAATAACCATTCAGAGTGTAAAATCCTATGTGTCACTGAGCACTGGATGTCAACAAAGGAGCTGAGAGATAGTCTGGGCAACCTCAGACTGATTTCAAGTATATGTCGAGAACAAGGTAGACATGGAGGAACTGCTGTATATATCCATCATAGTAGAAGGAGTAAAATTAGAGAACGAATAGAGGAGCTATCAGTTATAGGACAATTCGAATGTGCAGCAGCTGAAAGTGTTATCGGAGGAAGAAATGTGATAGTGCTATGTGTGTACAGGCCAAATAGTAACGAGAGTGATGTGAATATTTTTTTACAGCAGCTAGAAAAAGCTTTAAGTGTGGTTTTCGACGAAGACAAATCTGTGATAGCTGCAGGTGATTTTAACATTGACTTACTGGATATAACTAGTAGGCATAAAATTGATTTATTAACACTGATGAGCTCATTTCAACTTGAACCTTCTATTATCGAACCTACCAGAATAACCCATTGTTCAAAAACTTGTATTGACAATATATTCAGTAATAAGCAAATTAAGCAAGCAGAAGTTTTGAAAACTAATATTTCTGACCATTCAGAACAGAAGATCTCAATTGAGTTACAAATCAAAAAAGAGAAAGAAGTATTATATAAGAGGCTATTCACTGAAATAGCAATAGAAGAGTTCAAAATGGCTTTAGCGGACCAAGACTGGCAACAAGTACTTGACATTGATGATAATGATGTTGATATGAAATGGGAAATTTTCATGCAAACATTTATGCTCCTTTTTGAGAAATATTTTCTCTTTAAATGTACCACAAATAAGTGTAGAACAAAAACCTATTACAACACACCAGAAGTTATAAAATGTAAAAAAACCTAGATATACTTTTAACATTGAAAAGAAATAATAATATTTTCAAAGAGGAGTATAACAAAGAAAGAAAAAAATATCAGACATTGTTGATCAAAGCTCGAGAAAATCATTATAGTGAAAGAATTAAGCGATCAGATAATAAGAACAAAACGATGTGGTCGATTTGTAGCGAGATAAGGATTAATAAAAATACGCAAAAAAATTGTGAACATATTTTCGAAGGCAATGCAACGACTAAGGTAAATGAATATAATACATTTCTTGTCGAGAAGATACCAAAATTATTAGGCGATTTGGTAGATGCACCTTTCTCTCATAATATTCCGCCAAATGGTAAAATATTCAAATTAGAACCTACTTCACCTGAAGAAATAGAAGAAATAATAAAAAAACTTAAAAATAAATTCACAAGTGGAGAGGATGGTGTACCTGCCAGTTTGATTAAAATTTGCGCTAACGAAATCAAACATATTATTTCTAACATTATAAATAACTTCTTCATGTATGGTATTTTTCCAAAGAAATTGAAAATGTCACTTATTAGACCAATCTATAAAAAAGGGGATGCATCATCCATGGAAAACTATAGACCGATCAGTTTATTGAGTTCCTTTTCTAAAGTTTTTGAACATGCTATGTGCTCGAGATTATTGAGCTTTATTAGAGAATGTAATCTTATAAGTAATTCACAACATGGCTATCTAATGGGAAAATCAACTCAATCTACAATATATCAGTTCACAGAGGAAATTGTGGGGTTACTTGAAAAGAAAGAAATGGCTTTAGGCTTGTTTTTGGATCAATCAAGCGCCTATAATTGCTTAGTTGGGGAATTGCTATTAAGCAAATTAGAGTGCATGGGCATACGGGGAACGGCTGGAAGTGGTTTCAATCATATCTAACAGAAAGGCAACAAAGAGTTAGTATTTTAAAGGAAGGGAAAGAAATCAAATCGGAAATATTAGAGTCAAAATTTGGGGTACCTCAAGGCAGTGTAGGTATTGGGACCAATTCTATTTTTGATTTTTATTAATGATTTGTTCTCTATAAATTCAAATTGCATAACAGGTTTTGCAGATGATGCAAATGTAATTATCAGTGCTGATGACTTCCAACAGCTGGAAGTTAATGCGCGAGATTCTATCAGAGAAATAAATTCCTGGTTTGCAAAAAATAGGCTCATTTTAAATAAAGATAAAACATCTGCAATAATTTTTGGCACATATAGATCGAAAATTGAAAAAGAATTCATTGAGATAGATAATAACCATGTAAAACTGCAAGAATCAACTAAATTTTTGGGAGTATACATAGACAAATTTTTGAAACGGTCATGCCATATAGAATACCTGGCAATGAAATTGAGTAAAGTAGGGTATGGAATAAGATCTCTCTGTAATTATTCGAGTCAATCTTGTATGAAAACAATTTATTCTGCAAATTTTGAATCACTTTTAAAATATGGAATTATATTCTGGGGAATAAGTATAAAAGTCGGTGAGATATTTGTTATACAGAAAAAAATTGTAAGAATTATGTTTGGGTTGAAATTTTTGGAATCATGTAGAGGAATATTCAGGAAAAATAATATTTTAAGAGTGTATGGTATTTATTTGTGTGATTGCTTGACATTTTTCTTTAAAAACAAGAATATAATGTTGAAGAATACAACATTTCATAATTACCCAACAAGAACTTTTGACATACACTATCCAGAACACAAACTAAGTTTAAGTGAAAAACATCCGTCTTATAATTGTATTAGAATTTATAATAAATTACCAAATAGTTAATAGTTTAGTTGATTCAAAAAGAAAAAAAAAATTATATATATATATATATATATATATATATATATATATATATATATATATATATATATATATATATATATATATATATATATATATATATATATATATACGAGGGTTGCCTTTTATATTTCGGGATTGGGCAATCCTAGTGCTGCCATCTGTCAACTGACGTTTCTATAGTAAAGTTTGATATTTTTGACATTATACCTACTCAGAACCATTTGACGTACGAACGCTATTTGTCATGTTTTCCTAACTTGAAAAATTCGTGACATCGAAAAAATGGAATTAAATCGAGAACATTTTCGTGCGATTATTTTTTACAACTTTCGGCATGGGTTAACTCAGCAACAGTGCATCGATGAACTTAATTTGATTTTTGGTGATGAAGCACCATCAAGGACAAGTGTTTATCGATGGTTTACGGAATTCAATCGTGGCCGTAATTCGCTCAACGATGAGTTTCGACAATGTCGTCCAAAATCAGTAGTTGTTCCGAAAAACATTGATTCTGTGCGTGAACTGATACTGCAAGATCGTCATATAACGTATCGTGAGATTGAGGCAATGGACATTAGTGGGGCCAGCAGACATTCAATATTGCACGAACATTTGGCTGTAAAAAAGATTTGTTCGCGTTGGATCCCATTTGGCATAATTTAACAATTGCTCAAAAAGATGCTCGTGTCAATTGGTCGCAAAAAATGCTCGAAAAATACGATCGCGGTTCTTCTAAACATGTCTATGACATCGTGACAGGTGACGAATCGTGGATCTACGCGTATGAGCCCGAAACTAAACAGCAGTCGACTGTATGGGTCTTTCAAGGCGAGCCAAACCCAACAAAAGTCGTTCGGGCTCGAAGCACTTCGAAGCAAATGGTCGCCTGTTTTTTCGGAAAAACTGGACCTGTCTCAATTGTACCATTGGTACAACGAAGAACGGTCAATTCTGAATGGTACACAACCATTTGTTTGACAGAAGTCTTCGGAGAAATAAGAAAAACCAATCGACGAAGACGGATCATTCTCCACCATGACAATGCGAGCTCGCACACATCGGCTCAAATAAGAGTTTTTTTGAGCACTCAAAACGTCGTTGATGAATCATCCGCCGTATAGTCCTGATTTGGCACCCAATGACTTCTTTTTATTCCCAAACATAGACAATAAATTACGAGGACAACGTTCTTCGAAAATTGGTTTATTCGTATGCAAAAGTGTATTGACCTTAAGGGAGAATATTTTGAAAAGCAATAAAGCCATTTTCGATCATAAATAGTCATTTGTTTTCTCTAATCCCGAAATATAAAAGGCAACCCTATATATATATATATATATATATATATATATATATATATATATATATATATATATATATATATATATATATATATATATATATATATATATATATATATATATATATATATTATATATATATATATATATATATATATATATATATATATATATATATATATATAAATATATATATATATATATATATATATATATACATATATATATATATATATATATATATATATATATATATATATATATATATATATATATATTATACATATACATTGCTTTTGAACCAGTCTCGAATCCGAATTGCATGAATGTTATTATTTTTAGATGAATGTGTTGAAATAATAATAGTCTTCAGAAAAATATTCCAAGCACGGAAAACGGAAGATAGAAAAATATGCTTTCTTTTAATTTTTGCAATCTTCATTTTTTTGCAGATGCTCTATACTCGGTTGTTGCCTAAAATTTGCGAGCAATGAAATAAGTGCTCGCCACGAAGAATGCCACATCAGCGATAAGAAACAATTGCAGTGTCCAGTTTGTAAAGAAAAATTTTCACTATGGAGAGTTTGCAGTAAGCACCTTTGGACCTCCCATAAAATAGATGCTGGTTTATACACATGTCCTCTTTGTAACAAATACAAATCTAACAGTCCAGGTGTGTCTAACAAATTAAATTGCTAGTATATTAATTCATAGGTTTTGATTTAAGAGGTTTGTGCTGTCATTGTGAGGCATTTTTATTATGTCGTGATTTTTAAATTTCAGTAGTCGTTATGAATCATATGGACATTCATAATTTCGAAAAACCATATACATGTACAGAATGTGGAAAAGGGTTCAAACAACTAACACAACTTAGAAATCATACCGTTATACATAAAAAGGATGATGAAGTAAGTTCATCGTTCTACGAAAAATTAAATTTAATATTAGTTTATTTTTTTATTGAAGGTCCCAACTTGGTCTCTGTCACGCAAATGTACTATTTGTGAAAGGTATTTTGCCAATCCAAAATCATTAAAGAAACACATACAAAGCGTTCATGAACAATTGAAACCATACATTTGCAACATTTGTGGTCATAAGACGACAAGAAAAGCAATGCTAGAGGTAATGTATAAAATCACATTTTTAAGTAGTACTCAGTAAAATTTTTGCAGCTACATTTACGGCAACATACCGGAGATAAGCCATATCACTGTCCTCACTGTACTTATAAAACTGGTGATCATAATTGCTTGAGAAGACATATCATGTGGCACTATGGGGTTGGTATTTTGTTGTATTTTATACTTCTTATTATCTACAGTGAAATATAATTTGATCATCAATATTTTGTCCTTCAGTTGATAATATTATTGCACAGTGATTGAGTGATTGATAGTTTTTTATTCATTATATTATATGAGTAAATGATGTTTTCATAATACATTATGTTCTAGTAATTAGTGCTGTAGGTTACACTAAATGTCATAGTATTTGAAACGAACCTACAAAATTTACCACAAATAAATATACTCGAATATTATTTAGAACAACTTTATATATAAATATTTCTTTCCTTTCAGTCTATGAAATATTCGTGCCCATATTGCAAGTATCAGTCAATACAAAGTTCTGCTTATAAAAATCACTTGGCAAATAGACATCCAGAGGCAGAGGGTACTTTCAAATGCAATATCTGCCCCTTTACTACTGTGAATTCTGATTCATATTTAACTCATGTCAAGATTCATGAAGTGACACAGAAAGCTGAAAATCGTAAGTATCATTCATATATGTGATATGCATTTACAATACTTATTCAACATCCTCAACTCTAAAAAATAAGAACATCATTGATACAATAATTAATATCACAAAAAGTCAAGTTTTATAGAACGCTACGAATTTGGTAGATTGCAGAACTATTTTGATATTTCAAAATAAAATTAATTGATGATTATTTAACTCTGGATTTATTGATGACCCGGTTAATTGCTAGAATGTTTTGAAAAATAAAACATTATTTTTCAATATTAAACAACACTTTTGTTTTGCTGGAAAGTTTATCTTATTCAAATAGATATCCCAAATTGAATTATACATATTCCAGCATAGTTTCTATGAAGGGCCCTAATGACATACGAACAAATGTCGCCATTTATCGGAAACCGTTAGGAATCTTATTTCGTGTCACACCGAAACGAACCGCCGAAAAATTATGTCACTTCCACGCATAGGTTGCCACCATATATATGAAGTTCTGCAACGTGTTACATCTCATGAAAATAGCTCCCTTGGAGGGTTAATTTGAAAAATCAATTTTTGAAATGAATTTCCCAAAGTTTTATATTTATCATACACGCATCGCCCATTTAGCGCAAATAAATATTCATTTTCAATATCAACTGCTCATCTGGTCCCTGCAAAGAATGGGAATAATCTGAGCATTGCTACTAGCCTTGTCTGCATGCATGTTGGAAATCGAACAATGTAACGCGTTACGGAATTTCGCAAATATAGTGGCCACCTATGGGTAAGAAGTGATATGAGTTTTCGGCGATTGACATTTCTATTTGACCAGAAGTAAGATAACTATTCGTTTCCAATTAATGATCATTCATATCATCAGTAACCTTCTAGGAAGAAACTATCAAGTAGATTCGATATCGTTGCCCACTCAGTCGGTGAACGGGACACTACTGATGAGCTTGTTGAAGAGCAAAACAGACTGTCTAGTTAGTATTTCCATCGTATGTGGCTCGGATTTTCTGGCATTATTCCTTGAAGGATGAATGAGGATTCCATGTCGTCGAGTCTCATGATACTAGCTCTGTTGGAGGGTTGATTTGATTAATCATCAGTTTTTAAAACTAGGTATGAAATGGATGCTGCTGCTGTTCGCAAATATTGAGCGAAACAAGCATTTTGGTTGCACAAAGGGCCGTTCCGCATCTGCACCCTACCTGAATGCGGACATGTATTGAACCTGTTAATCTTTCAATTTATTTTACACGAAAAAAATTATATACCTTCAGTCATTTATATTATTAGAAAAACACATGTTTGATTCTAACCGTTATTATATTTGACTCTATGACGCGGCGTTTCACCGAACTATGGCTTCTTCGGATATAATGAATACTGAAATCGATTTCAGTATTCATTCTATCCGAAGAAGCCACCGCGTGGTGAAACGCCGCGTCATAGAGTCAAATATAATATCCGTTAAAATCAAAAATGTTTTTTTTCTGATAATATTGTTATGGGTTTTAACCAAGTAACGACTACATCAATTCAAAAATTTTTTTTACCGAGATTTCGCAACATCAGATCGTTGTAACTGGCGATTTCATCGTCGATAATGCGAGGTGTTTTTTAATATAAGAACGAGTGAGTTTCTCACTCGTATCACTCCAACCACTTCAATGCTCATACATCAATTCTTGAATTCCTTGTCAGCACTATATTTCCTTTAAAATTCATTGGTCAAAAGTATTTTTAATCCAATATTACCCAGGATACAGGCAGTCAAAAAACGTACAATTTTTCGAAATGTTCTAAAGTGTGCTTCATCTAAATTCCTGATAATTCAACATCTACTCTATTTTACTCTTCATTTAATATAACTTATATGTAATCAGCTTTCATATCTTCATAATTGTTGGTAATCATCAAAATTAATTATTAGTTATCATGAATGAGTTCGAACGCTCAAAAACGTAATGGCATGTAGTTAAAGAACAAATTGCATGATACGAGCTTATATTTAAGTTATAAATCAAATAGTAATCTTCAAACAAAAGCTTAGTACTAGCCTACAAAATTACACTAAAGCTGGATTTATAGTTTGACGGACTGTAAGCGTAGACGCAACGCAATAATATCAACTATATATGTACTATATATGTACTCTTGTTTATATATGTATATCTTGTATATATATGTACTCTTGTTTATAAATGAACGTAAACGCATGACGTTATTTAAGTGAAACGGACTGGAACGGAAGAGTTGAACAAGATTCATCTTTTCTTTTTACAGTGCGTTTCTTACGTCCGGCCAATCAAAAGAAAGAATTCTGTGTCAGTTTAGTAAAGTTCTTTGTTTGTTATTCTTGTTTAATTATTCACAATAGATGAATAATTATAATATTATAATACAAATTTTAACCAACACAGGCTATTTACGATTAATATAATTTGTAGGTTATGTTAAATGTCACTCATCTCACATGCGCAAAAATTCCGTTCCGTCGAATTATAAATTGTAAATTTTTTTACAGTCCGTTTGTTACGTATTCAGTGCGTCTAAGTTTACAGTCCAAACTATAAATCCAGTTTTACAATTAATGATACTAGAATAAATTAATTGACATATCTTTAAACAGTATATAAATAAACGCAAATTTTAAATGAATAAATGAGTAAATAAAAAGTGATATAAAAAAAATGTAGTACAACGAATTAAAATTCTTACAAATCACTGCACAGTCTGATAGGAGGAAGAGGGGATCATCAGCACTTTCGACTTCCTCCTCCTCGCGAGCACTGATCTGGTCAAAGAGGGTCCGCTGATAATAAATTTCTTCATCGGCGCCTTCATCGTTGATGTCAGCTTCTGGAGGAGTTCCCGCAGCCAGTCGCAGCCCAGTTCTTGCACATCGATGTGCAAAGGAGGCTTGCTTTTTTGCAGGAACAGATTTCCAACTTTTTGACCATCGAGGTATAATAATATTTCGGAATTGACAGTGTCATGCATATTGTGTCTAGGTAGAAAGCGAGGAATTTTGCATTTAGGGAATTCTTTAGATCACTGTTTAATTCTCTCGTGAAAGCTTAAGATACCATAAATGTATGCACACAATAAGTTCATTTTTACCTAAGCGATTTCAAGTGTAAGTTAGGTAGCTTAAAGGTCATACACTACCTGGAGTTAACCTAGTGCAATTGTTCCTTGGTATTAAAGACCCTCTCGTAAAAGCAGTGCAGTAACGAGGAATAAAATGGTAAATAAGTGTACACGTGAATCCAATCAGTTAAGTAGCTTTTCAGAAACTTTGCAGCTCGTCTCAAAAAGGGTTGAAACAAATAATTGTCGAAAAAAAATCGAGTATCGAAAACAACAAACCTACAAAAATTCGTCGTGCTATATATATATATATATATATATATATATATATATATATATATATATATATATATATATATATATATATATATATATATATATATATATATATATATATATATATATATATATATATATATATATATATATATATATATATGTATATATATATATATATATATATATATATATATATATATATATATATATTATATATATATATATATATATATATAAATATATATATATATATATATATTATATATATATATATATATATATATATATATATATATATATATATATATATATGTATATATATATATATATATATTATATATATATATATATATATATATATATATATATATATATATATATATATATATATATATATATATATATATATATATGTATGTATATCAGGGGCGGCTAAGGGGGCTAAGCCGCCTCCTCAATAATATTCCGTGTATCACTACTATATTATATTGAATAGTCAGCATTCAGCATATTAATATTAATCAAAATCATACTATTTTATGCGCCTGCCTTCCTTTCAACCTACATTATATAATATAATTTATTCATTACGATAGAAGGTATTTACATTTACTGCTTACTGCATTTCATTCATTTCAAGATTTTATATAAACAGTGGCAATGCTGCAGGGGCTTAATAAGGTATAGACGCTTTCATTATTCCATATGTCATGCCAGAGAGAAAAGGAAACGCTGAGAATATATATACCTTATTCTTTTCATTGTTTATAGAAAACACGGGTAAAAACAACACCGATTGAAGCTAGCTGCTCGGTTCAAAAAGGATGCATTAATTCTCACACAATGTCAACCAATCACAACTATAGGCTTTCGGGTAAAATCGAGTGAATTCGTTGGAAAGCATTAATTGTAGTCACTAGTGGACGAGAACAGTTTGTTTTGGTTTTATTTAATTCATTTTGCTGGCGTATTGTTTTTAAAATGAGTTCGGTTACTGAAGTTAATTTTAAAAATTTCAATGGTGACTAACTGGAATATTTGTTATACCATAACTTTAGTGCACTAAGTTATGACGATAAAGTTTTGATAAAAACATTGCGACCTACCCCGGAATTAAACAATTTGGTGCAGCGTAACAAACAACAGAATCGCGCTTTTAATATCAGAAATTATGAGAGACATCCTTGGCTAACCGGATCACAGGTAAAAAATAAATTATTTTGTTGGCAGTGTTTACTTTTTACTAGGGAGAATGTCTCTGTCTGTTTTATTTTAATCTATTTTTGGGAGGGTCCTATTTTATTTTTGGCAAGAAAAAACTCTCACCTCACTTGGTTCTTGCTGGGCAACAATTGATTAATTCCTTGAATAGGTAACAAATTCGTTAAGTAGGTAGGTAGGTACCTATTTTGTGAAAAAAAAAAAAGATGAATAGATGAATTGATTAATTGGCTGAAAAGAGTTTTTGTGAATATTGTAAATAGGAGTTGTAGGTCTCAAGGTAGACACTCGAAAGTGAAAACAATTTTTCTCGCAAAGAAATTAAGATTTTAGAGTGGTTGTTTCACTTTGATTTTCTTTAAATTATAAGGCGGTTGACCTTGAAATCCTAGAAAATTTGTATGGTTCATTTTTTAACACCTCTTGTATCCTCCTTAAACCAACACCTCATATATATATATAAATATATATATATATATATATATATATATATATATATATTTATATAAATATATATATATATATATATATATATTTATATATATATATATATTTATAAATATATATTTATATTATATATATATATATATATATATATTATATATATATATATATATATATATATATATATATATATATATATATATATATATGTATATATATATATATATATATATATATATATATATATATATATATATATATATATGTATATATATAATATATATATATATATATATATATATATATATATATATATATATATATATATTTCTTTTGATGAAATTTCGTATTAAGAAATAAGAACACGTTTATTTAAACTTAATTTCCACTATATTTACAATTAAATGACAACACAGTGTCTTCATCATATTTAGTTATAGTGCTTATATATTTGACTATTTCAGATAATGTATACGTAAGCACTGTGATATATTTTAAAATTTGTTTGTAACTAAATCTGATGAAGACACTGTGTTGTGGAAACAATTGTCATTTAATTGTAAATATAGTTTAAATAAACTAGTTATTTTTCTGTAAGTATATAACTTATAAATATATATATATATATATATATATATATATATATATATATAAATTATATCATTGAATGTTTTATTGAATTGGGCAAAAAAATTCTGTTCTGTAACTCCCTCATCAAGCTATACAGCTGTAGAAATAATTATCTTATCAACTTCTTATGCCCATTCTAATATAGAAATATATTAAAAATTTTAATTGAAATAAAATATTTTAAAGTTAGTATGTAATCAGGAAAAGTTTGGAATTTTCCTTGTAATTGTTTTGCATGCTATTTGATTTGTTTTTTCAATTAGAATATTATTTTATTACATTTTTTCGTTACTCAACAGGTAAAAATGAGAAGGCAATAAACGATAACCTGCCAAAGAAACCAACAAACCCTTCAATGAATGGAAACGAAAATAATATCCAAGGTGATGATGAAACACACGTCTATCTGGAACTGACAAATAATGGTGACCATTCTGAGGAGATAGTAGATACGGGAGGGATCACTATTCCAGCTGGATTTGAAATACAACTTGCTCATTAATTGTATATTATCCATGTTCTTCTTCCGAAATATTTGTTAAAATGACTTTTTTATCCTTTTAGGGAACGAATTTTCTAATTTTGGGAATGTAACCTTTATCTATCGTTCAGCTAAAAAAAATGTTCATAATTCAATATCAAGAACCTAATAGTAATATATCTTTGATTAAGTGTTTGTATTGTCATATATTATCTTCAACAGATTTGTCGTTCTTTAAATATAAACGTAACATTATCTAGTTCAATGAACAATGTTAAATTAAATTTTATTATCCTGTAGAATGCTTCCTTGTTAGCAATTCATTAAATGATTTTTTTCATATTTAAATTCACAATAGATTTCATTACATGACCAAGGAGAGTTCGCAAATTATGAACGAAACCTGAAATAATACAAAACCCAAAGACAAATTTGAGATAACTATTCATACCAAATTCATGGCAAAGCTTTAAAAACACTCCGCGATATAATACGTTATCCCATTTCAAAGATAATAGATTAATCAATTGTTAATGGAACATACCCGGAAGCACCCAAAATCTCAAAGTCTATACCCATATTAAAAAAAAAGGTCAAAAAACGAAGTAGCTAACTTCCGAAATGTATACCTGCATTCACAGGTTACGAAGATGAACTACTTTGGCTACTACGTAAGACTGGTTAATTTCGTCGAATATTTCAAACTTCCTAGCTGCCAACAAGGCTTTAGACAACAAAGATTGACCGTGATAAACGAACTCTGCAATGACATACCTATATAAATATATGTGTATAAATATATATATATATATATATATATATATATATATATATATATATATATGTATATATATATATATATATATATATATATATATATATATATATATATATATATATATATATATATAATATATATATATATATATATATATATATATATATATATATATATATATATATATATATATAATATATATATATATATATATATATATATATATATATATATATATATATATATGTATATATATGTATATATATATATATATATATATATATATATATATATATATATATATATTTTGTTTTTTTTTCAATTCTGCATCAAATTTTAAGTACGATTTATGTACCAGGTCCTAAACAAAATATTGCCTTGTCGGAAAAAACTATCTTACTGGAAAATTGAGGATTTGATTTGCATCTCTTCATTATTATTTCACAAAATTCCAATCTGCGGTCGAAATCATTTATTCTTGTGTATATATTTGATAACAGAAGATTTACTGACTAACTTCTGCAGATAATTTTCGAGTTGCTTTGTGAGAAAGTTAATCACAATACCTCTAACTGCATAGTTTTTGGTTTCTACAAGCAAATGCTTTGCGGCATATAGTCAAACCCCTCATTTTTTTAAGATTTCAATGGTGACTTTTGAACTTGACGGTTGGATATTTTCAGATTATTTCCTCCTCTAAAACAAACTTCACGTCTTTGCTCACTTTTTGCTTTTTAAACAAGAAATACCTTGTTGTAACGATAGTTTATTTTTTAATTATAGGCACAATTTCGCACGAAATTTCCAAACAAATTCCAAAAGGCACACAACTTTGAAAAGAGGCTTCAACAACGTTTCTAATGTCGTACCACTCGACCACTTATTTCATTTAAGATTTTTAGGGTGGATGCCGTTCTCGTGTAAAATTTTAAACTTGGGGGTTGGAAAACATTTGTAGATTATTTCGCCCTCGAAAATAGACGTTCACGGCCGTTTTTTACTTTTAAAACAAAAATTACCTTATTTAGTTCCGCTGGGACAGACTGTATTCGAATTTTTAATTGATAAGGCCGTTATATTGTTAAAATCCATAACAATCAGGGGCGGCTAAGGAGGCTAAGCCGCCTCCTCAATAATATTCCGTGTATCACTACTATATTATATTGAATAGTCAGCATTCGGCATATTCATATTAATCAAAATCATATTATTTTATGCACCTACCTTCCTTTCAACCTACATTGTATAATATAATTTATTAATTACGATAGAAGGTATTTACATTTACTGCTTACTGCATTTCATTCGTTTCAAGATTATATATAAACAGTGGCAATGCTGCAGAGGCTTAATAAGGTATAGACGCTTTTATTATTCCATATGTCATGCCAGAGAGAAAAGGAAACACTGAGAATTAAATATACCTTATTCACTTCATTGTTTATAGAAAAGACGGGTAAAAGCAACACCGATTGAAGCTACCTGCTCGGTCAACAACACCGATATATTCTCGGTGTTGTTGGCTCGGTTCAAAAAGGATGCATTAATTCTCACACAATGTCAACCAATCACAACTATAGGCTTTCGGGTAAAATCGAGTGAATTCGTTGGAAAGCATTAATTGTAGTCACTAGTGGAGTGGAGTTTGTTTTGGTTTTATTTAATTTATTTTGCTCGCGTATTGTTTTTAAAATGAGTTCGGTTACTGAAGTTAATTTTAAAAATTTCAATGGTGACTAACTGGAATATTTGTTATCCCATAACTTTAGTGCACTAAGTTATGACGATAAAGTTTTGATAAAAACATTGCGACCTACCCCGGAATTAAACAATTTGGTGCAGCGTAACAAACAACATAATCGCGCTTTTAATATCAGAAATTATGAGAGACATCCTTGGCTAACCGGATCACAGGTAAAAAATAAATTATTTTGTTGGCAGTGTTTATTTTTACTAGGGAAAATTTTTCTGTCTGTTTTATTTTAATCTATTTTTGGGAGAGTCCTATTTTATTTTTGACAAGAAAAAACTCTCACCTCCCCGTTGGTTCTTGCTGGGCAACAATTGATTAATTCCTTTAATAGGTAACAAATTCGTTAAGTAGGTAGGTAGGTACCTATTTTGTGAAAGAAAAAAAAATTTGACGAATAGATGAATTGATTAATTGACTGAAAAGAGTTTTTGTGAATATTGTAAATAGGAGTTGTAGGTCTCAAGGTAGACACTCGAAAGTGAAAACAATTTTTTTCGCAAAGAAATTAATATTTTTTGCAGTGCTTGTTTTACTTTGATTCTCTTTAAATTATAAGGCGGTTGACCTTGAAATCCTAAAAATTTTCGCCTATGGTTAATTTTTAACACCTCTTGTAGCCTCCTTAAACCAACACCTCACGAGCCGCCACTGATAACACTATTATTAGAAAAACATGATTAGTAGATGAGAATCATTGATTCAATAGAGATTTCCATATTTCAGATAGAGGGATTAATGGATTGAAATTTTTGGAAAGCACTAGTAATTAAAACGAATAAGAAATCTAATAGCTTATTGAATGATAGATTTGAATAGGTAATTGCTTCTGCTGAATATATTCAATATCTTATGTCGTTGGTACAAGATTTTTCGAATGTTTACCCACCCATCACCCCACTATTAAATTCCTTATTGTAATCGTTTCGTTTATGTACTACAATTTATGTAAATTTAGATCATTGAATGGAATTGGCATTTACTTGGTGAAAGTTCATATTCAAAACTTTATAAAGAAATAAAAAAATTAACTTTTCACAGGTTAAAATAAAAATCTATTGAGTAAACGCGTTTCGTCATAACCTGTGAAAAGTTAGTTTTTTTATTTCTTTATGAAGTTATAAATATTTAACCCCTTCAGCCCCAGTGCACCTACCCCTGAAATTTTAAATAACAACCCCCATTTATTTTGCTATTTTTGAAATTCTGATTTAATTCTAGATCTATTTTAAATTTTTTTCCTCAAAATTACCATATATACAGCTGTTTCGATCTTATTAGATCTCATCAGTGCAGCAGCTTATTTGACTCGGAGTGAATAAACAAATTTCTAATCGTTTTCCAATAAAATCGACATGAAATGACTACTATACAACGTGTACAGTACGAGGAATACATATAACCAGCTCCCTTGGAAAGTTGTTCGATAATTTTTTTAATTATTGAAGAATTTTCGTTGATCACTATGTCACTAAATTGACCATGGTCAACTTGTATATTTTTCATGATTTGATTATTAAGGTTTACTAGATCATTTAACAAACTTTCATTACTATATTATTGTTGATCTCTGCTTGAATATTCTGGATATTTGTTAAATAATCAAGCAAACCATAATAACTCGCCCTTTTTGAATTCTAACACCATTTGATGACTTTTGGATGATATCTAGGAATTCCAAAATACTTTATTATGCAACCCATTTTAGTACCTGCTCAGTATCAATTTCAGTATCAGTGTCCGAAAAAAACCCTGATAATAGCGAAAGGTGCGTCGCAATATAATAAAATTTTGCGTAAATCTCTCAAAAATAAGATTTTCATTTAATTTCTAATCCAAATGTATTCACATCCAGTAACGTTCTTCAATATTTTTAAAAATTATTTTATGGTAGTGATAATAGTACCTACCTACATATTCTATGATTAGTGTGTAAAACAAATTTGGACTATCTTGAAATTGTAGAAATTTTTTTTATGAGAATGACTGTTGTCTGAGTGTTAATTTTAATTCACTTTCCAAAGACATTATTATTAAAGCTATAATCCAAACTAGTTTTTGAAGATGTTCGTAATAATTGAGTTTTTGAAGTTTCCGTTTTCTGGTTCAATTCCATTTTTTTTAAATGACTGATAATTGAGTGCTGTTGTTTCATATATCCATCAAAATTATTCATTTTTGTCGAACAGATGTACCTATTATACGGCGTGAATTAACTGACACCGATCTAGAGGGATAGGTCTTAATTTCATATAATATCACACGCTTTATTATATATAATACTAACCAAAAATATTCCTATTAATGTAACCATAAGTTTCTGAAAATAGTTGAGTTTTGTAGGCGTTTCCGAAATGACGAGGTTGCGATTGAAAATACGTAATAATCACAAAAAGAGAAGCACTATAATTAAGAAAATGGGACTATTTGAATTCAGTAATAATTCATGTTGAACATATGAAATATAAAAATTTACTTGATAGTATGTAAAATTATCATTTCACAATGGGTTTCGGTCTGGTTTTGAATATTATTCTTTTTCTAATAATTGTTTTCACAATGAATTCAGAGTTGTTCCTCTCAGTCTTCTGTAAAAGTGCAAATGGTTTCTCAAGTGCGATTTCTTTACCATACAGAAGATGGTGCCCTATAATTAATACAGGAATTCCAGAATTCGTAAAGTGTAAATCTCCAACAAATCGACCCTCGATATTTGATTCGGAATATGACTTGATCTCGCCTTGCAACTCGACTATAGACCATTCATTTTCCTGGTTCAGAGATGGTCTGAAAATAAAAAAAAATATATATATATATATACCTATATTTGAATAGCGTTTCTCTATATCTATCTCAAGCAGTTTTCTAGAAAATTATTAAATTTCTCTTTTTTGTTCGAATCAAAGCTCCAATTCAATTACTGCGGTATTTAGATTCGTAAAAGTAGTTTGCCAATGTCCTGTGTAGTACTTCTGTGGAGAGGAATTTGTTTTGCGTACATGGTCATTCAAAACTCGCTATATATTTTATCAAATTTTCTGGAACAAAATTGAAATTCTTTTCAAATGATATGTATTTTTATACCTCAAAAGTAAGGTTTCCAAAGTAAAAGTAAGTATCTATAAAAAATCGATTTATGCATATCTCATGCATGGGTTCATGATTTGTCATAATAAAAATTAGAAAAATACCGCAATAACAAGTTAGCAACGCCACATAAGTGAGCGATTTACATATCGAATGCTTTCTATATTGGACAGACAGGAAGGAATATAAATATTCGTGTTGAAGAACATAAGAAGTCAATTTTACAAAACAAAAATACCACTGGTTTCTCTGAGCATTGTATAAAATTCAATCACTTCTTGGATTTCAACAAAACCAAATTGTTACATTCAGGTAACAAAGGAAAGCGCCTTGACCTTCTTGAAATTCTCGAAATAAGTTCCGCCCATAATAGTCAATTACCCCTTGTAAACGAACAAATTGATTGTCAGGTATCACCTTTGCTTTTGTCTGTCTTATAAAATACGATGTAATACTCTCCTGTAGTCAGTGTTGATAATGAGTTCATAACTCGAAACATGTCGATTTTTCGTTACTGCTAAATACAGTATCTAAATAGTTTTTTATATTGTGAAACATAAGCCAAGTGTTTTTATTTTGAAGTTTATACTTTATTATTTACATATTTATAAGCTTTAATAATAATTCAAAATTTTTTCTCTAACTTTTACTGTCCTCGAGATACTAAATCACGTAATCGACCTGAAGGTCATCGGAGTTTTCGACTTTAAGAGTGTATCGACCATCCCGGTTCAGAATCTGGTGAGAGCTAAGCTGTGTCTCTTACCGTTCTTCCGCTGAAGCATGTAGATGGACAAACAGGCAGACAAATCCGTTGTAAAAGACTTTGATATGGAAAGAAGTAACTATTCAAGTCAAGTATGTGGTGAAATTGTATTATTCAAGGAAAATGTGACCAAATTATAGAAAGAACATTCAGAATGTTAAATGAAATCTACCCTTATGCACAACGAATCAACTAGAAAAAGTTCGATCACAAAATAATTTCATTTATTATAGCTCAAAATCAAGAAAAGAACAAAATTAATTTAGGTGATACTCTTGTGAAATCATTCGGATGTTATCGATAAGATTCTAACTGTTTGCAGAAAATAATTTGGATAGGCAATTTTAATGAAAAAAAACGAGCATGTCCAAAATCCAAATTATGTCAAGGAAAAACGATTTCAGAAAAAGATAACCAAATATGTTTTCATATTCACGATCAAACGTTAAATTCTGAAAAAACGATTTGTTGGATAATCTGCCATTAAAACAGAACCTATCGACCTTCTGGTTTCAACTGGATGGGTTATTGCCTCACTGCACTAGGGAAAGAGCAATGGTGTTTTTCAAATGTTCGGCGATTCCTGGTTTAGACAGTAAGGATCGTGGCATTGGCCTACGAGTTCAACCGATCTCCACTGGATTTTCACTTTTTTTATGAGCAAGTCTCGGTGAATGCGAAAGCTTATAAAGCTTTTCAAGTGTCCCAATTTGCTTTCAACAAATTTTTTGTATAACGCAAGTCATAAGAAACCCAAAATACTGGGGGTAGGTTTGCGGTTCGGTTGGGATGTGAACGACAAATTGGAGTGTAATATCTGTATTAGTGATGTCTGGATACGTATCCAAATTTCCGTTGAATCCGAATATTGAAAGGATCCGTATATTCCGGAATCAGTCTGTGTGAATACGGATTCGGAATATTTGGATACGGAATCAAAGTGGATGGCTAGCGCTGAATGGAAACAACTTCCGAATGCGCGAAGCGAATGCGCCATGAAGGATGGATACGGAACCGATGGCGGTGCTGGCAATCGTCACTGACGGTTGCAGCAGTGGTTCCGTATTCATCGTCCTATTTCATTTTCACTCCCTACATTATGAATAAAAATTTTTATACGTTACGCGGTTACGCCTGCCGCCTGCAGCGTTGCTAACTGAATCAATTTAATGGTAGATCTAAATATTTTTAATGAGGAATACCGATCTTTCAGTAATTAGTTAAAATCTTCAATTTAATTTAACTTCTGACAAAATTCGTAACACTACCTTGTTTCGCATAAAATGTATGTTATAATATTTAAAGCCCAAAACACGCGGTGTCATTTTTGACAAAAAATATTCTTAAATAATATTTTACATAATTTTTCATAAAATATTGCAGTGTAGGTCGGAAATCAAAACAAAATTGACGTGAAAATTTGACAGGTATTTGTGTTTTGCCAAATTTTTATGTTGTTTTTTTGTTATTCACGCGTTTTTTATACACGCTGCAATAAATTCATGAAAAATTAATATTAAATATTTACGAATTTTTTTGCCAAAATGACCTCGTGTCTCACGGACTTTGAAGCTCTCTAATTATTTTATATTTATTCTGTTTGTTTAGCTCATTTTATTTGCTCTCTGCGCTGTTGCGTTTGCATAGAATTCGTATCCGATCGATTCCGTATCCTTTGGTCGCCCGGGTCCGATGTCGTGGTGTATTTATGGTTGCCTTTTATATGATTGAACTTTTGGATGCGTATCCGGGCACTGGATACGGACTTTTCTTGGTTCCGAATACGGATTATCCGAATATCGAAAAGATACGGATATTTACAACACTAATCTGTATGCCTTGTTTGAAGAGAAAATTGTGCTTCTTGTGTAATAATGGCTGCAGTACACTTGACGTGATATCTGTCAGAGACACAGAAGGCAATCTTTCTCTGATAGTCGAGTGAATGAAGGTGAGCGGCGGTCAATGACGGGTCATCTATTAACCACACTGTTCTTTTCTGAACTGAGCCAGGCAGATGCAAAGAGAGTTTAGGTGCAGAAGAGTTTTTAGATCGAAATAGATAACTAAGCTTCTGTGCAGCTGACTTACCACAGGTGAAGACGCTCGATACTGTTTAAATTGGAATTAACACCGATTTCTAAGAGATTAAGTTTATTAGTTGGCTAAGCAATTTGATTTTCCAATACTCATTGATGATTGCTAGGGAAGCTTTTCTTCTTGAAAACCTAGTTACTTATGTCTTGGTGACGTTGAAAGCAACCAAATTATCAGATCGCACAGCTAGAAATGATCTTAATATTTATAGATTCAGCTTGCGCAACACGTTGATGGCCAGATGTAGAACAAACACGTTTCTTTTGTTGGTGGTGGATGCTATTAGAGTACTGTAGTAAGTAACGTATTTGAGTCAAATTCAGATCATAGTGTGTATGAGAAAAAGCGTCGGAGATAAGATAGACCCTTAAGGATCTTTTCACAGGGGGAGCTTCATATCTCTAGCTCCCGAGAGAGAGAGAGAGGAAGGCTCTCAGCACCAAAATACATTGAGTCCAATGGAGTTTCCATACGGAGAGCGGGAGCCGCGACATCTCGGGAGACGAGAGTCTCACGTCTCCTGCATCTCGAGCCGGGAAGCCGCGTTCCCTCCTCGAAATACAAAAGGAAGAGTGGTGGCTTTATAAGAGTGAAAACGGCTCCTGCGCTCGTCCCCAGTTGACAGAGATCATCATCATGGCAGATTACGATGTGAGATTATTAATATGTGCAGTCCGCAACCTACCCGTTCTTTAGGATAAAAATCTAGATATTTACAAAAACCGAAATGAAGTCGTAAAAAGTTGGTTCTGCAAGGTACTCTATGTCGATTTTGCAACTTTACCCATTCCCGAACAGAAATTGTTATGATTTTGGTTTATTATTGTTTGAATGAAGAATCTTGTAATCGGTATTATGAAAAGTGGGGGAACGTAGAAATATTCATTTCTAATATTCTCGGGAAAGGGAAAAAATTATTTTCATGTGATTTCAATAAAATTTTCGGTGATTTTGCAGTAGGTGTAGGTAATAGAAAGACCAGGAGGTCAACAAATATAAGAAAAAATTTATTACTTAGTAAAAGAACTGACAATTTATGCCACATATTTAAATATTTTCCATCTGCCAAGGAACAGCCCCCACAAGTGACATGAAATAACCTCAGAGTGGATTTCGGACATAGTTGGCAGACAAAGTTCCTCTCACTCCTTGCTTCTGTTATATATCCTCCAGTCCCGCAACTGTCATTGTGTCTTCAAACGCGAAACCGTCTCTGTCACGAACAAAATTATGTGGCACAATACAACATTTGACCAAATCCGCAGCAAAATCCGGTTGCACATTGATGGCCTGATGAAATATTCGCAATTTAAAAATAAAATTCCAAATGCACATTCAACATAACGTCTTGCTCGACTCAAACGGTATTTAAATACTCTCTTTCCAACTGATAAATTCCTTCTTCCAAAGCGCCTCAGCAAGTTTTTGTGCAATCCAAAAGCTTCATCAGCAACGAAATTAAAAGGTAACTGAGGTCCCTGTGTACCAGCAAGACTTTTATCTGCTGGAAGATCAAGATTTCCATTTTCTAATGATCCATAGCCTCGAACGTTGGAAAACAAAAGAGTCTTAATCTTTCCCATAGCAGCCAATATTCGCTACACAAATCGGTACTCAGAATCTACGATGGCCACGAGGAGCACAGAAAAATATTTCTTTTAATTGAAATACATAGATGCACTTTTGAAAGGGCAAACCAAGCGAATATGTCTACCGTCGAATGCGCCCAAACAGTATATGAAGTTAGCCTTCTTAACAAAGCCGAAGATGCTTTCCCACTTCTCTTTTGCCGGAACTGGGAGCATTTCCTTCTTCATACATGACCAAATGGCTTGGAATGCGCCTCTTACAATCATAGATGCAGTGGAAATGCCTATTCTGAACATGTAATGCAGCTCAGTGAATGTACAACCACTTGCAAGGTACCTGAAAAGATTAAATTGGTATGTGAACTATTCAATTTATAATGTTAAGAAAATTAATAAATCTGTCCTTTTTGGTTTGATGATAACTCATGAGAGTTGAAGGCTGTGTGGATAGGTGAATATGAGCAAAATATTCAAACATGATAAATTTATGTCAACAACGTAAGATTTTTTTGTTCCAGAAAGAGACGTGATAAAAAAGTGGAAAACTCTCAGGAGTGGATATAGGGAAGCAACTGAATGAATGAAGAAGGCTAAGAGATCAGGAGCCGCTGCATCGAAAATCAAAAAGTATATTTTCCAAGACCAAATGGATTTTTGCGGAAAGTTTTCGACTCTAGGGTGACTGAAGACACTTTTAGAAGTGAAAACAGTTCACAGGAAAGTACTGAAGCTGACGCTCGATTTCCCTGTACCTAGTACTTCCTAGGAAACTCAGGCTCAGCGTGCTCGGAGTATTGCCCTTACACTATTTTCCGAGCAAAATAAGGCACCTCGGAATATTGGATAGGGATATTCGAGTACTCCTCAGCAAATCCATCAGCATCGTTCTGTAATCACTACTCCTCAGAATTCTCAGGAAGTTCATCATCATCAGACTACTTCAGTGACCTCCCCCACGACGCAAATATCCGACGCCACAACGCCGTCTCCCTCTTCCTCATTTTTTCAAAACGCGGAATAATATAAATTTGGCTACAATTTTGTTCAAAATTATGATTTGTTATTTGGTTGAAATGTGAGCAAACTTTTACATTTACTTGATCTTATTTACTAATGTATCGTTCAATAAATTCTACAAATGTATAGTTCAATTTCAAATAATAAACTTGAAGCAAGCACCGTATCTTACCTTGACGTTGCAGCCAGTCTGAGTTCGGGAGGGATGCAGTTGCTCATGTTAGAGTCTTCGAGTAGAATACTATTCTTCACCTTGTCAATTAGCTCCTCAAATGAAGCAGGAGACATTAGAATATAATTGAAGAATTTTTTCTCATCCCGTCTTGGTAAAGCGTGGCAAAAACTTCTGTCTCATCGCGTTTTTGGTTGATTGGATGTACCCAAACCATTCTTGATCGTTTGCGTTTCTGTCGTAGAAGTTTGTGTCGACGGTAGAGGACAACAGCTCTCTTTCGATCCATTCTACGAATGAGCTCAAGGAGAAAATACGTGTGAATGGGGGTGAGGTAGGAGCGATAAACGTCCCGTATAGGAACGAGAGTCGTGAAGCTCCCAGTGTGAAAGGAGCGTAAGGCATATCGGCGTTTGCAGTAGGCGGGTCCTAGCTAGCACTATCGACCGCAATACATATTTGCCTTTCATAGAAGAAGCGGAAGCCGCATATTTGTTCTGGAAGACCATACAATTCAGGCATCGATAGCAGTGCCTTGTGCCAAACTAGGTAGAAGGTGTTAGAGATATCTAACAACTGCTAATTACTAACAATGATTCTCGGTAAAGCTTGTCCAAAGATGTGTGATATAGTTGGGTAGGTCATCTGTTGAACGATAACGTCGAAAGCCTTATTGATGGTAACTAGTAAGATTATTCTGTACGAGATGTTCCATAATCTGTGAATTGATGACAGATTCGATTACATTAGACAATATGAGTATTACGGCAAATGGGAGTTAATTTTCAAGACGCCTGCGTTTTTCCATATAGATTGAAAGGTCTACTGTCCAACACGTTTTGTATTCGTAATTTCAATTCTGTCATAAATACCTGAACCTTATGATTATAAGTAGGTAGCGTCTGACCTACTTGTAAAGTAGAGTTTTTGGCAAATTTCGTTGCAAAAAGATCTGCTGTTTCTTTGGGGACAGTGTGCCATAGCTTTTAACAAGTGGCGGGAATGAAGAGTGACGAAACCTTTTGATTACCTCAAGTCATCCCATTTATTGGCCTTATTGTAGTGCCACGCCAAACGCCGATCCTTTGCTCGATAACTTCCACAATTATTGGACATATTTTTATATAATTAGTGGATATTAAGATATGGTCTAAGTTGCCGAGAGGACTTTGTGTCTTCATCTCATAGCTGTAAGCCCCCGAGGTTAGAGTCTAGCGTGTTTCTTGAATCATAAGAATTACTGGGAACTCTTGCTGGACAATTAATCAACTGAACAAGATAACAAAGGCTGAAACCTATCTTCGGGTTCATCAGTTTTGCTGGAGTGTGAGAATTTTTGGAAACCTCAATCTCTAAACATATATTGACAAGAAACTCAATTAGGCAATAATATTAATGGTTCTCAACTCACTCAGTTGTAATGATTGGCTGATTTTTGTGTAAACTTTTATGATTTCAGAAGTGGTTCTAATTTTATAAACACCATTCCCCAGGACCAACGATTTTTCCTACACTACTTCTGGTATCAAGTGGTTCACGATCGTGTTAAGCTACCTACGTTCAAAAACACACTGCATCCAATTTCTAATGGGGAAAGCTTTTAGAGAGTTTTATATAACATTTTATTCTCTAGCGCACTTATAGAACCTCAGTGAGCATGTTCTCTTTATTTTAAAATGTTTTGTTCGATTTTGCAAAGGCAGAAAATTTGGAAATCATAACCTTCGTTAATTTTAAAAACAACCGCAGAAAGCATGAACTAACTTAAAACACGATCTACAGGCGTGACAGCCTGTTGTTTCATCTCCACAAATAAAACGACTCCATTAATTTAGTGACTGAGCTGACAGACTAATATTATTGTTAGTTGCATAATTGTGAGAGGAACTTTAATCAGTTGTGTCTATTTTTGCTGTCTGAACTTGTAGTCTCTTCGGAAGTTTTCTTTAGCTTAAATCATTGAAATAAAACCAACAGGACCAGTATTGTGTTTTAGTTAGATCCACACAAGGCATATTATGAAGATCTAGAAATTATATGAAATGTCGAATTTTTATAAAATTAAATGAAATACCACTGTTTGTTCATCAAAGAACAAAACATATTGTCACATCTTGGTTGCTTTGTTCAACACCTCCTTCAGTTTGGGGTGTGATGGGTTTTCATGAATGAGAAATTTCACATAGAAGTTCTTTTATGAAATGAGCAGCAAATTACTTTCTCTCAACATTTTGTAATAAGAGGTGTTGCTTCAAATTCCAAAGATATTTTTGAAAGCGCAAACGCCAATTATGCAACATTCTTAGATTCTTTCTACAGGACAAATTTTTATATAACAGCTAAACGAAAACGAGGGCAACGCATAAAAAAGT
Organism: Cynegetis impunctata; assembly: GCA_030704885.1. Taxonomy (NCBI): domain Eukaryota; kingdom Metazoa; phylum Arthropoda; class Insecta; order Coleoptera; family Coccinellidae; genus Cynegetis; species Cynegetis impunctata. Next base: position 121,307 of record JARQZK010003773.1, read on the forward strand.
GGCATTTAACTAAATGCCGCCCAACTCTTCAATGGAGGATTATTATTATAAAAATTGATTTTCCCTTTTTTCCTGAAATTAATTTATGAAATTTTATATGTATAATTTTATTTATTTTCAGGATCTGGTAGAAATTCTGATCAGAAATCTTATTTACAGTGAAGAACTGAAGTGATTAATATTGACAAATCTGACATTATTTTTAATAAATGATTTCCTCAATAAAATAGTACAAACAAAAACCTAAATATTACAAAAATTGTTGATGTTAATATCTAAATTTTTTGAACAATGGATGCTTATTTGTGTTATTTCCCTTCTTATATTCATAGTAAACAGCATCATCTGCTCCTGACATTGAGCTCATCTGTCCAACTTTTCTGGTTCCAAATGCCACATTCCTAGCACCTTCTCCAGGGATCTTTTCATCTTCACAGTCAATATCACTGGCTGCAAGCACCTGAAAGTTTTATATAACAAAATCTCATTCACCTAAATTTCAAAGAAATATGCTAAATTTGAATATACTTGAGATTGACCGTCTTATAATTTAAAATATGTTCACTTTCATATATATCAAATTGAAATGTCAAAGTGTTAGAATATAAAAAAGAATACATTATCCACAATAAACTAAATTTAACCTCATGGTTTATGCAATAACAGAATATAAAAGCTTATAATTGATATTCAATATGAAAAAAATATAGATAATGTATGGGATCGTACTAGAGCTATATATCTTAAGTTTTAAAGGCATACATTTTAGTCTTCACATATTATGTAGAGTAAGTTAGCGAGTATTTATTTTTAAGAAACATTTTTGTGCTGAAAGATCAGTATTAAACCTAATTAATTAGGTAGAAAAAAACCCAAGGGGAAGATAATCTCTTGCAGCTTGGGAAAAACAGAATTTTGTGAATACTTGATTCTATTCATGATATGATTTTAGCAGATCAACGACTAATTGCACTTGAACGTATATCGGAAGAAATTCACATTTTATTTTGTACGTTCATACCACATCGAGCCTTGAGAATGCTTTGGGCCAAATGCTTAGCAGAAGTACTTTCAGTCGACATTAAATATGCCGTAATTTTCAGCACTTATTCAGGTATTAATTCACCCCTTTCAAGAAGGTGTCGTTATGTAAACTCATTAGTTGATAATATTAATATGTTTGATCTCTCTCTTGTAAGCTTTAAAAGTATGATTAAATCAGTAATTTTGAAATTTAAGTTTGTTGAATTTATTTTTCTTCTTCCAAGATAATTGTAGGTATTACTTCAAATTACATGTATATCTTTTAATTTAAATATTTCATTTTGATTCAAAAGACGCGCCAAAATCAGCATCCACTTTTAGTTCAGGCAATTGCACAGTGATGAGTTAGTATCAAATTTTCAAACCTAATATGAACTCCCAACTATTAAGTTTGTTATAATTTTTTTGGTCATATGAGACTAACACCAGATATTAGATCATCAGATATTAAAACACCATAACTTTCAAATATAGACAATGCAACATACACTAACAAATTCAAGAATAAGCATTAATTAGCATTTAAGTAAAAATTTCCTAACATCAAATTGTATTTGTTGAATGGCAAAGAAAGAGATTGAAGAAGCAGTAAAGCTTTGAAAATTTTAACAGAGATAATAGTCTGTTGTGAGAAAATGAAAACTTAAATTTTGAAAATCCAGGCAAGCATTTCTTTTCAACTTGCAATCAAAACAAAAAATCTTCATATCCCAGGAACATTTGAATTTTCTAATTAATCTGATAAATAAATAGTATACAGGTATATTTTAGAATATTTAATTTGATTTTAGAACTAAATAACAGTTAAAAATTAATTTATCAATTACTTCAGTGTAATAAGTAAGATATGTTATAATGGCTAGCACATATTATTACCTGAATACTTTTTCAGAACATAATATGATATTACAGGGCAGGAAGACCTAGGTCGTTATCCCCTTGAAACATAGTTTCAATAAAGTTTATTACAACTACTATGATATTATAATCTCACCTGTTGCAATAATTGACCTTGTTCCTCCCGTGTTTTGTACATCATATCCTGTTCCTCTTCCATACCAGACAATTTAGTGATGACCTTGTAACTGTATCCCTGATTCACTAAGAATCTCTGTCTCTTTCTTGAATAAGCCATTTCCATAGTATCTTGAGAAACCAGAGTATAAAAAAACGCATTATATTCTTCTGCTATAGCACCTTTTTTCGCTCTTAAGATTCTACCTAATCTTTGGGCTTCTTGCCTTCTAGAACCACCATGTGATGAAATTTGAATCAAAACATTAGCCTCAGGTAAATCAAACGAAGTATCTGCTACCTTACTCACAAAAATAGTATTCACCTTGGGATTAAACTTGAAATTCTGCAATATTTGTATTCTCTCACTTTGAGAAGTGGGGCCATAAATGTAAGGTTTATTCATCTTTATAGCATAATGTTTTAGAGCAAATACATTATCAGAAAATACTATCGTTTTGTCACCTCTTCGTTCATGATAACGTATAAGATATTGTGTAGCTCTAAATTTATTTGGATTCATCACATAAAGTAACAGTCTTTTACTTGTTTTGCAAACAAGATATTCACGATAAAATTCCTGTGTCATTGGACACCACACTTCTGCACACTGAACTCTTGCAATAAAACCACGTTTTTGAAGTTCTAACCAGTTAGCTTCATACAGTTTTGGTCCTATCAAAAAGTTTAAATCTGCAATTTTGTCATCTTCACGAAGAAGTGTAGCAGTGAGTCCAAGTTTACAATGGGACTGCACTATGGTTAAAACTCTTCTGAACATTTTTGCAGGTATTGTGTGGACTTCATCTAGAACCATTATACCCCACTCCTGATCTTGTAACCATTTCATTGTTTGTTCTGCTTCCCAAGATCTCCTTTGAGTATGTGTTATCATAGAGTACGTTGTTACCAATACACTACAACCCATCGGTTTATCTTTAGCTTCAGACGTAAAACGGCAGATCATACTATCATCTGCTGTAGACCACATTTTGAACTGTTGCTTCCACTGCTCAACAGAAACTCCAGAATTACATAGAACTAAAGCTCGTTTTCGAACAGTACAACATGCAGTAACTCCCACTAATGATTTACCTGCTCCACAAGGTAAAACAATGACACCTGACCGAGCTCTACCATTTCCAAACATTTTTCTCAAACTTTTTTCCTGATAAGGCCGTAATACAGCTGATGGTCTCAAATCCACTTTAATATCAGGATTTACAGTATCATTCCTGAAATCATATTCTGCTAAAAGTGGATGTTCCAATTCTATGCATCTTTTTTGAATAATTTCAATTTTTTCTTGATTTACTTCGAATGATACAGTTTCTAATGTATTTTCCTCTTCATCCTCATCATTATCTATTTTATCATAAAAGTTTGTAATATCTTCTGGTACAGAAGCAACTCCATCATCTGGTTGTTCTGATGAGCCTGGTTTAGATACAAAATTTGGAACATTTTTCTTATCTTGAACCTACAAAATAATATCTGAATTTAAAATACCCAAAAAAAAATTTATAAATAATATAAAAATTGCATTTTTTTTAAAGGTAACTTATAGAAATATCTCACCTGTGTAATAAACTCCTCACTTTCATTTTCTACATTTCTTCTTAACCTGCACTCTTGAATGACAGGATCCTTAAGCAGCTTTTGTAATACTTCAGGATGAGGACTTTCAACGAAATATTTGTTGTGTTTTAGAACTAATTTAACTTTTCCATACGAAAGGGTACAAAGTCTAATGAATTCAATAATTCCATCAGGAATGCTAGTTTTACTCAATCTTTTAAGGTACTCTGTAATATCATTAGTCTGTAGTCCAACACTTACAGCTGCATAAAGAGAGTATGCAGTAAGTTTGTATTCATGAATATGCTCAGGGCGACAAACTGGCTCTGATATTGCAATTAAGAAATCATGAGCATGCTTATACACTGGTGAAAATGATTCAAGAAATATGTGGCCGTTTGGTGCTACCCACAGTGGACGTGATGTATTATCTGGTTTAAGTATCATTTGAGAACGATAATCCTTAGCCCCAAACTCATCTTCATCAATATTTTGGTCATTTTTTTCTGCATCTCTTGCAGCTGCATTTGGAACGGCAGCTTCTTCCCCTGTATCATTAGTATCATCATCTTCATAAACCCAGGCATCATCCTCATCCTTTTTGCGCTTTTTAGATTTTTCTCCCTTATAACTTCCCTTTTTAGGTGGACCCATTATTTATAGGTAAGATGCTTTCCTACACTCAAATTAATAATACTCTACAGAACCTTTACAGCTGTCCAATATCTTCAGAAGTCCATAATTGTTTATTAATAATCGATCACAAACTTACCAACCACTATGAAGAATAATTACTTCTATAGAAAAATCTTGTTTTCATAAATTGAAAAAATGTTTAGGTTACATGCATGTCTGGCGCCTGCCATGTATCTGTGTCTCGTTAAAATAAAATTAGAAAACATAGAACATAGAAATTTGGCGCAATTAACAATAAGCCAATAAATATTAAAAATTACTCACGTTTTTATTAAAATTGGCATGGCGACGGAGCTATCAGTGTTTGATTCTTTAATTTATTTTATCTACTTTAATAATTCCACTTTTAAATTATGTCAGAACTTCGAGTTCCTCAGTAAATCCCAATACCCAACTTGAATCCCATTATTTACAAAAACCGGGAAAATGAAAATATTATAATATTACTGAATTACTGTCGAAGTTTCAAAGTCACAAAAATCGAAACATACTATCACTTCCAGGTACGTTCACTTTCCACACTCTGTGATAAATTATTTATGAATAGTGCGTTCCACTAAGTACTCACAATGACTACGCTCACGACCACGGTTTTCGTCGTTCCACTTGGTTCTGGGAGTCACAATCATTAACTCAAGTGGAATGGATTTTGGAGCGTTCATTTAAATAATACAAATGGCGCGTCTGAAAAACAAAACAAAAGGTTGGTGAGGTTCTGTTACAATTTGTAATCGGTATCAATAAGTTCTATAAATTATAACTTAACTTAATTAATTTTTTTAAAAATATGTATATAATTTAATTTTAGAGGAGTATTTAACTAACTTATGCTGGTATATAATAAAATGCCTCTTACGGCGGCAGTTGGAAATTTGTTGGTGCGTCGAGATAATGATTCGTCCAGCTCAGATGAAGAAAAGGAATACAATTTCAGAGTTCAGATCACCTGTATCCTCAGTATCAAGACATTCTTCATTGCTAGAATTATTATTAAAAGCGTAATTAGATAGAGAAAGGTCATTATCAACATTAGCCGATGTCGATGCTCCTCATTGTTGATTTAAGGCTTTTGTTACTAATTTTGTAGCAAAAACTGTATCTGAAATCAAAATAAGCATCTTTTGCGAAATATATTTTTATTGATAATTTTAAAGTTGTTGATTCATCAACTAAGGTTATGTTATTGACGAATGATGAAAATATATAAATTGCGATAAATTATAAACTGCAATTATGCATATTAAATATTTACCTGTTAACGCACGTTCAGCATCTGCAGGAGAAAGTTTGAGATCCACTACAGTATCTTTTTCTGCGCAATAGAAGGATATTGTTGTTGTCGCCATGTCTGCTGCTTTTAGTTGCGCTCAGTTTCTCTCTCAAAACGCTCACATCGACCCACCTCTTGACATGGGTCGTCGTGAGCTTGGCGTGAGCATAAGTAATGACGTCATTAATGACGTTTTCGCCGCGACCACAACGATCGTGGTCGCCATGTGGAACGCCTGAATGAGTATTTTGGGCGTTGTGAACGCTTAGTGGAACGCACTAGAACTGAACTGTCTACCTCTACCAGTGTAGCCAACTCTACAGTTTTAACTATAGATTTACAGTTTTTTCAAAATGTTCCCAGTTTTCAGTTTTGACCTCCAAATCTACAGTTTTTTAATTTTAAATGCTAGCGTCATCTACTGCGAACTATTATATCATTCCAAGTATATGCACGGACAATATAACGAAGTAAACAGGGTTTCGCGAACTGTTACCAAAGAACTTCTGTGTCTGCCGCACTGCTAAGGTAGAGCGCTTGTTTGAAAACAAAAATAAGAAATAAACTTTCTACGAGCTCAATAAAAGGCACTCTACATACGAGATCTGAAATTGAAAATTGTTTCGAAATTGATTACGAAAAATTATGTACGATCTCAAAAACAATGAAGAGATCGAAAATCAAGAAAATTTGCAGATTGAGAGCGAAATAGCAGGTAATTGTATAGTCTTGTAACATGTGTCATATCATAATAAATGCTGTATATGTTTTAATTTCAATAATTTTTCAAATCATAATTTGATAAAACGTTTGATTTCCAACGTTTGTTCTATTGATTAACACACAATCAATAGAACAAACGTTGGAAATCAAACGTTTTATCAAATTATGATTTGAAAAATTATTGAAATTAAAACATATACAGCATTTATATGATACATGTTACAAGAGTATACAATTACCTGCTATTTCGCTCTCAATTTGCAAATTTTCTTGATTTTCGATCTCTTCATTGTTTTTGAGATCGTACATAATTTTTCGTAATCAATTTCGAAACAATTTTAAATTTCAGATCTCGTATGTAAAGTGCCTTTTATTGAGCTCGTAGAAAGTTTATTTCTTATTTTTATTTTCAAACAAGCGCTCTACCTTAGCAGTGCGGCAGACACAGACGTTCTTTGGTAACAGTTCCCGAAACCCTGTTTACTTCGTTATATTGTCCGTGCATATACTTGGAATGATATAATAGTTCGTAGTAGATAACGCTAGCATTTAAAATTAAAAAAACTGTAGATTTGGAGGTCAAAACTGAAAACTGGGAACATTTTGAAAAAACTGTAAATCTACAGTTAAAACTGTAGAGTTGGCTACACTGACCACTACTGTCCTGTTCCTGTCCAGTGTTGACAACTCACTTGCCAAGTTTAATGCTAAATATTCTGAAAAATATGCCAAAAAAATGCTAAACATTTGGAAGATTACATAAAAAATGCTAGAAAAAAATGCCAAAAGGATAGTATTTTATTTTAATTGAACAAAATATCAATATCCTAGTCAATTAACAAGCTTTCATTCACTGATGTCACGCTGATGACGTGCATGCTGTTCCATTCTGTTCGATAATTTTGATTATACTTGGGGGCATTTTGTATAAACACTAGGTACACAAAAATTCACAAACAACTGAGACTAACAATGCAAAAAAGCCGTTCACAATAAATACACACATAAAAAAAACCTTCAGAAAGAAATTAATTTAATTCATGAAATAATAATTATGTTACAACCGGACTACTAAAAACACTTCGAAAATATGCACGATAGCTGCTTTGCTCCTAATAATTAAATTAAAACTGATAGCTGACATAGAAAGAATGTAAGATATACTACATATGGCAATAAAAGTCCAAAGTAGAAATATTTCCGCCCTTTCCAGTAGGTATATATAAGTTAAAGTATTTGAATATACACAGTGTTTTTAAGAATAAGTACAATTTTTGTAAGAAGATTTTAATTAACTAATATTGACGTACAATATTATTATGACAACTCATATCAATTATTTTTCAGGAGAGACATTCTAGATATTTCATGACAATAATATTTAAACCATAACACCCCCCCTTAAATAATATTTTCTTTTCCATTAACCATACCAAGTAAAACTCAAATTTTTTGAATCTAACATGGCACAAAGATTTTGTCAATACATCAGCAATCTGATCTTCACCTGCTATATGTTTGACTTCAAAAACTCCTTCATTTACTCGATCTCTGATGTAATGATAGCGAACATCAATGTGCTTAGACCGCTTATGGAATTCAGGATTATAAACAAGTTTCACAGCACTATTATTATCCAACCATAAAATTGGAGTCTTCTTTGTTTCAAATTTCAGAAACAAGTAATCTTTGGATGCAAACTATTTCTTTTGCAGATAATTCTGTCACTTCCCAAGTTTCATTTTCTATCAAATACTGCATTTCTTCATTCATAGCTTCGACCCATTTTTCAGACGATTCAGAAGAAATTGCTTCTTCTAAAGTATCTGGCTCATCTATTGCTAAAGTAGCGCAAGCATCACTGTTAGAAGATTCAGGTAACATAAAATTTTCTTTTGAGTTTATACAATCAATGTGATCGATAGAATTGCTTGATATAGAATCTATCACCACTTCTTCAGGTTTAAAGACCACATCTCGACTAAAAATGATTTTGTTTTTCTCAGGTAACCATATTCTAAAACCATCTTTATTTCCACAATAACCTACTACTTTGCCTTTTTCACTTTTCTTGTCCCACTTGTGCCGTTTTTGCTTCGGTACATGTACAAAACATTCAGTACCAAAAATTTTTAAATGATCTACTGGAGCCTGTTCTCCTGACCAAAGCATTAAAGGAGTTTTTTCTTTATTATTTGTAGGACCTGTTCTGTTCTATTAAGTACGTATAGGGACGTTCCGATACAAATAAATACGAGTAAGTATTCGATACTTTTGTTTCGATACCAAGTACTTTTAGTATCGAATCAATCTTGCGATACTTACTCGGTATCGAAACGAAAGTAGTTGGTATCGAATCAGTCAGGCTCAGATTGAACGGAACGAATGTTACTTTTTTACAAAATCTGACCGCATTTTCTTTGTGATCAAAAGCTGTTTCGATGGGTTCTGTGCTGAAGTTATATTACAGTTTCTTTCTCTCTCTCACTCGCATGCAGGGTCCCGCTCGTAGGCTGGGAAAAAAGAGGTTTTTTCTGTCTACGGTCGGGGTCGCGAAAAATCTCTATTTTCAGAATCGTGTACCTACTTCCGAAGTATCGATACTTACTCACATCGATACATTTTAGAATTTTTTGGTAATTATTTCGAAAAATTATAAAATCTCAAAATTCATAAAATTTTTGTTAATATTGGGCTGAAAAATCAGATGTTGCCGCTGTCTCACTTTTTTTCTTCCAAAAAATTAAACTTACTCGACTTATTCTAACCTCACTATCCTAACCTCCGAGTGCAAGATAAAGTATCGATTCATGAGTTTGAAGAATTTTTAATTGCAAAAAATCTCTTTTCTTAATATAAAATGTATCTATTATATGAATTCGATACTTTCTTGAACTCGGAGGTTAGGTTCGTGAGGTTAAAATAAGTCAGGTTAGTTTAATTTTTTGAAAAAAAGTGCGAAAGCGGCAAAATCGAAGTGCATATTCGGCTTTTTCAGGCCTAGATTTGTAATTAACAAATATTTTATGAATTTTGATGATTTTGTCATTTTTCGAAATAATTACCGAGAAAAATCTAAAATGTGTCGATATGAGTAAGTATCGATACTTTGGAGGTACTCATATGAGTAGTATCAAAAATTGATTTGAGTACTATTTATATGAGTAGGTATCGATACCTTGTATGTATCGACAAGTATTCTGGAAGATTCTTGGCATGAAGCATAGACCTAGCTGCTTCCACCAAAGTTCTGTGTTCTCTCTCTGCAGATCCATTCTGCTCTGGTGTAAAAGGCATAGTAATTCTATGACGTATTCCAGCCTCTTCAAGAGTTCTTCTTACATCTTGATTAACAAACTCCTTTCCTCCATCAGAACATATTTCTTTAATAACATGACCCTGAGTCTTGCATTCAGAAATAAACACCTTTATTCTATCTTTAACTTCTGACTTTTCTTTCAGAAAATAAACACTTCGAAATTTACTGTAGTCATCTTTCAAACAAAGAAAATACTTTGATCCACCAATTGACTTCATTCTCATAGGACCACAAATATCAGCGTGAATAATTTCACCTGGTGCTTCTCCTCTTTGTTCACGATGTACAAAACTTAATCGATGTTGTTTTCCAAACATGCATGCATCACAGAATTCTTTGTCAATGGTAACTTCCACACCAATACTTTTTAAAAATGTTTGTACATGACATTTATTTTGATGTCCTAGTCGCTCATGCCATATCTGAAGGTTATTAGAAATTGATACGTTTGCTTCAACTTTCGCTTCAGGAACTACAACTCTGATGTACATAATGTATAAATTGTCTCTTCGTACTCCTCTGGCAACGACTTCACTATTTTTAAGAATTCTACATTCATTTTTGCTTAATATAGTGCTCATTCCCTTATTAGCTACAGCAGAAATTGAAAATAAGTTTCTTTTTATATTAGGTATATACCAGACATCTTGAAGATAGTTTTTTGACCAAGAATTATTAACAAACATTTCAACATTTATTTGACCTTTACCATAAGCTTGCATACGTACACCGTTACCAACCACCACATACTGAGGACAAGAAAAATCTTCGTAGCTTATAAACCAATGTTTATGCATTGACATATGGTGAGTTGCGCCAGAATCTGCTATCCAAGCATCATCGTTACTAAGGTTTACCACAAAATCCTCATGTACAAAAGCAATTTCTTCACAGACATTGCCTTCACTGTTACTTGAGGGACAATCTTTCTTAAAATGGCCCCTCTTCCCACATCCGTAGCACTTGAAGAATTTCTTCTTATTCTTAACTTCTTCCGTATTTTTCTTAGATGCACCATAATTTATACGTGGAAAAGTTTGTTTTTTTACCGCAACATATGCTGTTGTACTTTCTTCATTTTCAACACGTTCTTGTAAACGGAGTTCAACGGTACACAATCGTTCTCGAAGAAGAGTGATTGTTCGCTGTTCTTTCGGTACTGACTCCCATGCATTTATAAATTCAAAGAATTGGGAGGGCAATGTATTTAGCACTCGATTAAGGAACAAAGAATCTGGTAATTTAACTTTGTCTTCTTTCCATGTCTCATCTTGTAATTCAACCCATAACTTTTCTAAAACAGCTATATGTTTGGCAATACTTTGAACTGGATCGTTTTCTTTAATCCTGAAAAATTGGTTAAACAAGCGATCCTGCCTCTGCTCAGTACGTTGCTCAAAAATACTATGTAGTTTTAGCCACATTTCTTCAGCTGTGCTGCACATATTAATAAGTTGTTTAACCTGTGCAGTCAAGCTTGAAACAATGAAATTCTGGGCCATATATTCCATTTTAATAAGTGGTTCCTTATTCTTTTTATAATCTTTAAGTTCTTTCTCACTTGCATCTTCCTTAGGTTCTTTGGGATACTTCAGCTTACCTTCAACTGCTTCCATAACACCATTAGCTTGCAGTTGAATTTTGACCTGGAATTTCCAGTCAACCCAATTTGAGTTTCCTTCTAATTTTTCAATTTGAAGTTTAGGAAATTCCATTCTCGAAAGCTGCTACTAACTTCAAAAAATTCACCAAATTAATTTTTTTACTTCTTCAAATTGCTTCTTTTATTCTTATACACGTTTTACTGGGCCCATAACCAGTTAAAGTATTTGAATATACACAGTGTTTTTAAGAATAAGTACAATTTTTGTATTAATTAACTAATATTGACGTACAATATTATTATGACAACTCATATCAATTATTTTTCAGGAGAGACTTTCTAGATATTTCATGACAATAATATTTAAACCATAACAATATATATATATATATATATATATATATATATACATATAAATATATATAATATATAATATATATATTATATTATATATATATATATATATATATATATATATATATATATATATATATATATATATATTATATATATATAATATATATATATATATATAATATATATATATATATATATATATATATATATATAACCTTCTGATAATTATTAGCAATAACAGGCTTGTTGAATCTTAAAAAACTCGATTTTATTAAAAAGTTGACGTTTCGCCACGACATTCGTGGCTTTTTAATAAAATCGAGTTTTTTAAGATTCACCAAGCCTGTCATTGCTAATAATTATCAGAAGATTAGAAATAGTTCACAGGCAACAACAATTCGAATAAATAATTATATATATATATATATATATATATATATATATATATATATATATATATATATATATATATTCCTATTCCTCCTTATCCCATATGTTGGAATTTCCATAATCAAAAAAGATAAAAGGTTCTTTGATGACTGGATGACCGCGGGAAAATCCACTCAGTGTACTTAAAAATGCATGAGAAACGATTTATTGGCGTCCGAAATTAAGATCGTAGTGCCGGAACGGCTAATATCGGTACTAGAGCATGGGCGATTAGCTGTTTGTGTACATTGATTGGTAATGGTATTTACGCTCATTTCATTTTGAGTTTTCGAACGTTTAGCTTCGTAATTTGTGTTTTTAAGGTATTTTCCAGTAGTTCATTGTGTTTCGATTGAGGACAATATTATCTCTGTTCAACAGTAGATAACCTACCTACCAAGTTGAAATTTACAATGAGTTTTTATCATTGAACATGAAAATCAATAATAAAATAAATTAGAGGACGAATAAATTAATTGGTTAAATGAACTATGTATACCTCATGAGAAGGCTGTATGATAGAACACCTATTTATTTAAATAATAAAAAAACTTTCAAAAGTTTCAAGAAAACATCTCTGACATGTCTACTTTCATTAAGAACTGAAGAATTTTTGAGTATAATGGACAAAACTAAGTACTTACCAGCAAAACTGAAATGAACAACATGAAATAAAAGAAGAATTAACATGAATACTCTGCTTGAATGGTTTGAACGTAATGAGTTATTATATTTTTTGAATTTTCCTGACGTATAACAGCTCTCCTAAAAGTACGGTGGACTTCTGAGAGTCTGGTTTTTTTGATAGAATCTCTGTTTTCCTGATTATATAATTGAATATTTTAGTTTTTACCTAGCTATAGAGTCAAGATTGATTTCATATTCTTGATGTTATGATAAACTGTTATTTTAATAGTATTTCTGGTTGATACATGAAAGAAAATGCAATTATCTAGAATCTCTGGATGATGGCCCAGGTTCAGATTCCGATAAAAGTGGAACATTTTTCGTTGGAATAGCATACGCGAATATTGTGTGCACGTGTGCGTAGGCGCTCTTAATCTGATGTAAATTTGGTACAGATAAAAGTGAAGTTAATTGAGAAAAGTTATATTAGATGCAATTTAAGCGAATGCTCTACAAATCGGTGCTTGAGGGTATGTTTTTCGTTGCATGAGTACGCTGTATAGATTAAAAATTTAAAAATATTATCCATCAAAATATAAATCACAATAAACATTGAACTGAACAAAAACCCTACATCTGTTCATTTCGATATCAAGATCAGCACTAAGTTAAATACCTAAAGCAATCATACACTGTCGGAGTTGTGCTAATTAAACGAATATTATATAAAACGTAAATTGCCATATTTGCATGCAATGACTGGAAAAAAGGAAATATGCAGAGCCTGCCCAGAAACCATTAATAAAAATCATTTTGCTATAAAATGCTCAGGGATGTGCTCGAAGTGGTTTCACAAAAAGTGCTCATTATTGAGTGAAGAGGAATTTGCAGCTTATATGAATAAAAGCAATAAAAAAAAATGGTGGTGCAGAGATTGCATGAAGGCACCGGACGAAGTGTCTGATGAGGAAGAAGAAGTTATAATGACGCCAAAGACTAATAAAATCGCAACTGGTGAACACGCCGATCCAATAATTCGGGAGATTCTGCGGCAATTGCAGCAAATGAACAACAAACTGACCAGTTTCGAAGAATCAGTAGGTTTCAATAGCGATATGCTAGACGACATGAAGAAATCAATATCTAAAATAATGCAGGAAAATAAAGAGCTCAAAAAAGATAGGGAGGCTCTTAAAACTAGGGTATCAAGCCTGGAAGAGGAAGTAATGTCACTTCGGCAGAGTGCCAATAAAGAAGAATACCGTGAACGAGCGAAGAACGCCATCATGGTAGGTCTACCAACGGGTGATACTAGTACGGTTAGAAATAACGTCTTGAGTGTGCTAAAAAAGCTGGAGATTCAAGCCCAAGAAGATGACTTTGAATACAAAATGCTACCAGGAAAAAATAAAATTAATGTTGTACTAGTTAAATTCAAGGAGGAAGGAATAAGAAAAGAACTGCTTGGAAAGAAGAAGGAATTGAGAAAATTAGATCTAGTTGACTGTGGAATTGGCCAGTGTTGCCAGAATATTTTTCTCTCGAATAGCCTTGCCGAAGGGCGCGTGTAGCCCCGAGATAGCCCCATCATGGCCATAGATATATACTACATATACTATCTCCTTCTTTTTTTTTTCTATGCCCTCGGTTGCGGTGACCATCTAGACATAATACCTATGGGCGCGATATAAACAGATTTTGAACGTTAACATTTCTATCATCATGGAGCACAGGTAGTTAAGGCGGAAAAGTTGTAATAAATTTATGAGCTTATTATTGCTTTTATATTTTTTAATTTCCTACTATTAATTAACAATAATTTATTTTAAACAGAAATAAGATTCAAATATTGAAGTAAAAATGTCAAGATTTTTTTATTTTTATCGATTGTATTTTGTCTTAAAAAGTGTTATTGAATAACTAAGTATTATCAAATATTGTCTTAATAAGTATTATAAAATAAAAGTATTTAAGTATTTTTTAAATATTAAATATTTTTACATTATGTAGTGTAGTGACGCCTATAGTGTCTAGTACTCCGATTTCACATAAAATGATGTACCTATATATGTATTGCGAGACGGTTAACATAAAAACTATTGAAACTGATTGTTGCTGTAAAAGTTATTTTTTTCTTTCTGCATAAAAATGATTTGTTAGTTAAATATTTCTGAAAAAAAATTATATAGCCCGATCGGCTACCTGTAGCCAGGGGATAAAATATTATCGCCGCTCGGTAAGGGAAATAGCCCCATCGGCGCTTAATAGCCCCATCTGGCAACACTGGAATTGGCAACAGGAAGGGAAGCATTTATATCAATGAAGATCTCCCAGCTGATATCAGGAAGCTCTTCCAAAGAGCTATGGAATTACGTATGCATGGCTTCAAATATATATGGTGTAGAGATGGGCAAGTTTTGGTAAGAAAGTCTGATCTAAGCAATATTATTAAAATAAAATGTGAAAGTCAAATAATCAAAATGGCCTGGCGATCAACAGGAATAAAATGTGTATCAATTTAATTTAAGTTTAATTCAAGTCACACATATCGTAATGACAAATTTTGTATCTGTAGGACATATTAATGTTCGATCATTAATTCCAAGTTTTTCTGAACTCAAAAACTATGTTTATGCTAAAAATTATGATATAATAGGAATATCAGAGACCTGGCTAAATAAACACATAGAACCAAATATAGTTGTGTTGCAGGGATACAACTTTGTTAGGCAGGACCGGGACGGACGTGGCGGGGGTGTCGGCATTTATATTAAAAACTGTTATAGGTATGAGTTAATATGCAATGAACTCACGAGGAATGATGATTTCGAGCAGGTTTGGGTGAAAATAACTTTCAATAGAACAAAATTCGTTGTGGGGTGTACATACAGACCTCCGAGTTATGTAAGATCACAATTTCTTTCGAAACTTGAGGAAATCATAATGTCAGTCAACATACTGGAGGAGAATATGTTATTTATGGGAGACTTAAACATTAACTGTCTAAACCTATTTTCTAATGAGGTAATAGAATTAAGGAATATATTGGAATCCTTCAGTCTTTCACAAATTGTTTCTAACCCTACACGGATTACAGCTACTACTTGTACACTCATCGATCTGATTGTGGTGTCAAATAACATTCCTATAGTGGAAACCGACACTATTCCAGCGCTTACATCCTCAGACCACGAATTTGTATCATGCCAAATATCAATCCCAACAACTAAGAGAAATATTAAATTCGTAGAATATAGAGACATAAACAGTATAGATACAAAGCAGTTTTTGTTTGATCTCAAATCCATTCCATGGCGCAACATTTATAACTACACAAATATAGACGATAAAGTTGACTTCATCAATGAAAATATCACTGCACTGTTGGATTTACACGCACCTATAAAACAAGTCAGAATAACTAAACAAAAACCTCAGCCCTGGTTGAAGAATGTGGGGCATTTAATGAAAATGAGAGATAAAGCGCTCACAAAATATAAGAAAAATCCCACTGATACGAATAGAACGTACTACAAATCATTACGAAACTTAACGAATGCGTCTATAGAGAGGGAAAAAAAAACTTTTTTGGCCGCAAGACTAAACCGTTCTAATAACATCTGGCGAGAGTTAAATAAATACTGTGGAAAAATGGGTAAAGAAGCTTCAGAGCTGCCAGAGGCTTTAAGGGACCCGAATGGTCTTAATAGTTATTTTTGTATCTTCAACACCTCAAATACAAGTTGAATCAAATGAACTTATTCAATATTACAAGGAAAATCTAAATTCCTCATTCCAATTCAAATCAGTGTTCGAAACAGATGTACTCAGAATAATTGATACTCTGAAATCGCGTGCTTGCGGGGTTGATGGAATAAACATAGATGTGATAAATCTGTGTTGTCCGTTCATTGTGCCATTTCTTACTCATGTGATAAATTACTGTCTACAGAACTCAGTATTTCCGTGTACTTGGAAAAGAGCAGTCATAGTTCCAATTCCAAAAAAAAATAACCCCACTGAATATAAAGACCTCAGACCTGTCAGTGTTTTGCCATGTATGGCAAAAATTTTGGAGCGAGCAATGTACGAGCAGTTGGTGGAATACGTTGAAGGTAATGACATCCTGCCGACCACACAATCTGGGTTTCGAAGGTACCACGGCTGCTCAACGGCTCTTATGAATGTTTGTGATGACATTTTTCGTGCGATGGATAATGGCGAAATTAGCATATTGGTACTTCTCGACTTTTCCCGAGCTTTCGACACAATATGTCATGACATTTTGTTCGCAATACTGCATTTTATAGGCCTTGGGGATACAGCGAGGCGGATGTTTGAGTGTTTCATGCATGACAGAAAACAATGTGTTAGAGTTGATAATGCTACCTCGGACGAGCTTAGTATTGACAGGGGAGTCCCTCAGGGATCAATTTTAAGTCCATTATTATACGCTGTATATGCTTCTAATCTTCATGGTGCTCTGCAATCATGTAGAGCACAGTATTACGCAGATGACACACAGTTATATCTGTCAAGTTCAGTGGATCGAATTCAAGCAACATGCACCTCCGTCAATGCTGACTTGAAGAGATTCAAGGACCTGTCCCTTGCACGCCAACTGCACTTGAATTCATTGAAGAGTTATGTTATCTTGCTGGGCTCCAAAACATATATTGATAAAGTGGAGGATCAAGTAGAAATAAAGATTGGGAACGATATATTGCCAATTAAAGAGGAGGCAAAAAACCTAGGTCTAATATTTGACACTTCGATGAGATTCAGCAGGCATATCTCGCAGTGTGTGCAGAAGGCATACGCCAGCCTTAAATTAATTTACTCTAGTCGTCACGTGCTGTCAGTGCAATCAAAGAAAATATTGTGTGAGTCACTTGTGCTATCCAGGTTCCACCACGCTAATGTGGTGTATGCAAAGAGCTTGACACAGTACGATAAGCGGAGGATTCAAAGATCACAAAATTCGTGTTTGAGACTGATTTATGGAATAAGAAAATTTGAAAGGATTTCTCATAAATTAAGAGATGTAAAATGGCTGAACATGGAGGATACACGAAAGTTGCACCAAGCATGCTTCTTCTGTAAAGCTATAATGAATAAATCCCCACCGTATTTGTATAACAGGATTGTATTCAGATCAGATGTACATAACATCAACATCAGAACAAAAGGATTACTTACACCTCCCGCCCATAGAACTGCATACTTTGAAAGGAGTTTCTCTTTCAATGTTGCCCGAATTTATAATGCACTGCCGGATTACATCAGGTCACTTACTCAACCGATAAAGTTTAAGAAAGAATTATTTAAATATTACTTTTCCTTGCAATGTAAAAATTAGAGCCATCTGTTTACTGTTTTTTTATGTTTAAAGAAAATCACATTCATTTAAGTTTACATTATATCAGTATTTCTAGTAAGTAATTATAAGTGCCGCAATCGGCGTACAATGGTTAAGTGGAGTAGGATGAACTACTCTAGAAGCGGTTCAAACCTGGACTTCGCCATTTTTTCATAGTGTTGGACTTGTATAATCATAATCATAGCAGGATGAATCGAAATTGTACATTGTGAAAAATAAAGTCATTATTATTATTATTTTTATTATTGTACTTCAAAAACTCTACGTTTTCGGTTAGCTGAAAATTGCACATCATAAGTTGGTATAATTCTATATGGAAAAATCCACAAACTTACTGCAGGGAAAATAATTATTCTCAGTAAACTGTAAATAACAACTCTCTTATGTTCAGACATTTTTTTTCAATCTTCAAGTTATGAATCCACACCTTTCTTCTGTCCATCATTTCCTTGTTTCCCAACTTTGTTTGGAATGCAACTTTGAGTTGTCCAGCTTTCGGAAAGGTATGTAAGCTATATTCGGGTTTTTTTTTGCCCAAGATGAACAATAGGATACACAACAATAGTGATTCATCTCTTCTGAACGTTTGTAAACGATCCAAAACACAATTAAAACTCAACAACTTCTCATATAAAATACACGTAAACAGATGTAAACAAAGCAATCTATCGCCCATGCTCTAGTAATATTCGGCACCGGTAGGGGGCGTATCGCTTATTATGTTTTACCAATATAAAGAGATACATTTCGAACACAGCCGCAAATGGCTATTTTATTTGGAAGCATCTTACCTTCAAAAGTTAATACCCAGGTATTAGAAGGAACATATTTGACTTCATTTTCTATTATTGTACGCCTATTAAATCTTTTAGTATTTAAGATTTTAACTTCAGAATCTGTTAGAAGATAATCTTCCTCACTAATATCATTACCTACATCTTTGATAGCACCTTTACAAGAGATAAGCCTAGAGGGAATGTATATTTCATGATCAGAATCACCTATAACACTTTGGGATATGAATTGATTTGCAGATTTAGCAGACATAAACTCAATAGCAATTTGTTTTTAACCTTTTCTGTGATATTTTTGATATCCTTGATACCTTTGAGAAAATGTTTTTCACCCAAATTCATAGGGTGAATATTACCTAAATTTTGAACTGACGATTCAATGACTACCAGAAAAGGACCTAAACTGAACTGGGGATATCTCATAGATATATACTATATATGAGTATAATATATATATATATATATATATATATATATATATATATATATATATATATATATATATATATATATATATATATATATATATATATATATATATATATATATATATATATATATATATGTATATACAGGGTGAGTCAGTTTTTTGTAGCAGGACTTTACCATCTTGTGAAAGACATTTTTTTTTGATGAAAATCTCTTATAAACATATATGCCTAGGAGCTTCGTTTCAGATATACAGGGTGCCAAAGTTTAATATTTTTCTGTTTTTTTCTAAGTTTCCTCCTATAATTTTCAAAATAATTGAATGAAATTGAGCACACCCATTTCTCTTCAATACCTCAATATTTGGAGCATTTTTGAATACCTACAGGGTGATCCAATTTGGGGGTCGTACCCAATTCAACCCTCTCGAACTATTATGCGTGCCGCCTCTGCTTCCAATGAATCATCAATTTTAATTTTCTCTTTAATTTGGATACTTTTTGCTTTCTTGTATGTTTTTCGAAAACTTCATGGCTGTCGACATAAATGTCAAAAGTCTGAAGAAAGTGCCGATTTTTTTTCGGTTCATTCAATATGGCGGCGGCCACAGAGCGAGAAAAATTGTGCATTTTGCATTTCAAATATCTACTAACTAACCACTCTAGACACCATATCAAAAATTCAGAACTACCGGAGCGTTTGTAAGGTAATCCTCCTCTATTCACTGGACTAAATTGGGTACGACCCCAAAAGTGTATCACCCTGCAGGTATTCAAAAATGCTTGGTAGCCCCAAATATTAAGTTATTGAAGTGTAATATGTTAACCAAATTTCAATTCATCAGTAATTTTTGTAGCCATTAACTAATAAATATCAAATAAAGTGTGGTCAAGAAATAAAGTTTCATCACAAGTCAATTATTTTTGGTATTTATCTCTTACTGCTTACCCTATGTTGACTTACACAACAATGGAAATAATTATATTTGAAATGAATTTACACCCAATTAGTAGTTAACATTAATTGAAATTCAAGAAGCAAAATCAAACAACTAATCGCATTGACAGTTAACCTCCGAATAAACCTTAAACTTTAACAGCTTATATTTTATGAATGCAAAATATAAGCTGTTAAAATAAAATGTAGTAATGACCTTAGATTATTGAAAGGAAGGATAAATTTCTTCTCAAACCTATAACACGGATCAGTAAAGTGCGTATAATAAGAGATCAACTAACAATTCTGTGAGAAGGCTATTCTCAGTGCTAAAGTCAATATTTACTCAAGATATTTGATACTTCCGTATCATAATTTCAGTGTTAGTCATGCGTGCGGGTCGGCGTGACGAAAGATTTTGAAATACTCTTCCTTAATGTGGGTACACATTTACTATTCACGAAAAAACCTTCATTTCGGTAATAAACTTAAGTTTAAGGAAGTTTAAAGCCATTTTTCTAATATTATTTTAATAGCGCGCGAAAACAGCTCGCATGTGTCATGGCGTCGCTCTGACGCCACGCTTAGGTAAACATATCATTGTGTCTATGCGTAGCGAAGAAAGTAAACAAAACACCAAATTAAATCGTGTGATAAAAATGAATTCCCAAAAAA
>JARQZK010003774.1:0-30000 GCA_030704885.1 Cynegetis impunctata
AAATGAGAAAAGTGGAGGCTTCAACATTGGCTTTTGCATATGACATTGTTTTAATGGCAGGTTCGAAAATTGCATTACAGAGGAATGTGGATATTTTGAACGAAACATTGAAGAAGTATCTAATGGAAATAAACAAAAAAAAAGACTAAGGTTATGGAGATAACGGATAAAGAGGAGGATGAGGATGTGCAAATAACAGTAGACAATGAAAAAATCGAAAAAGTAAATAGCTTCACATATTTAGGAGTGGATATAGATAAAAGTGGTAGTCAAAAAAGGGATATTGAAAATAGAATAGAAAAAGGAAATGAAGTATTTTTTGCTCTAAACAGCAAATTTTTGAGGAAAACGGAAATAAAGGAAAAACCCAAGATGACAGTGTACAAGAGCATATTTAGACCGGTACTAACGTACGCTTGTAAAACATGGGTTACTACACAAAGGAACAGAAGCAAATTACAGGTAATGGAAATG
The DNA here is from genome assembly GCA_030704885.1 of Cynegetis impunctata. Classification (NCBI taxonomy): domain Eukaryota; kingdom Metazoa; phylum Arthropoda; class Insecta; order Coleoptera; family Coccinellidae; genus Cynegetis; species Cynegetis impunctata. The sequence goes on from JARQZK010003774.1 coordinate 475, forward strand.
AAGTATCTTCGAAGTGTTAAGGGTATAACAAGTTTGGATAGATGGAAAAACGAAGACGTTAGGAAAGAATTGGAGATAGAGTCAATGGAGGATTATGTTGGAGAAAAGCAGATGAGGTGGTGGGGGCACTTGATGAGAATGGAAAAAAGAGAGACCTGCGAGACAGATATGGGAGGCGAGGGTGGACAACAAGAGAAAAAGAGGGAGACCTAAAATGACTTGGGAAGATATAGTTGCATAGGAAATTTTAAGAAGGAGGAAGAGCATCGGTGAAGCTAGAGCGTTAGCGGCAAACAGAGAAGAATGGAAGAAAATTATTAAGTTTAGATTGTAGATATAGAGTATTATGTTATATTGAGACCCAAACACCGAAAGGTATTATTGGGATTTAGATTTTATTGAATTGACTGTACGATGGCTATTTCTATTATTGAAAGCATCAAAAACGCGATTAACGTTGTGAAATAATTCGAATATATTTGAACTCATTTCATCTATTTCTTATTCAGATGATTTCGATATTTATGAAAACTTAATCAAACAGAATTAAAGCGCTAAACTGTCGATCTTCCACGCTTTTTAAGTATTACTCTTCAATCTACTACATGATGCCTAATCAACGTCACACACTTCACAGGCAAGTACTTATTGCTCGAGTCTCATTACACTGTTCACACTTCACCTCACAACACCATTTAAATTTACACTTGCAATTCTTGCTTTCAGTCTTATAAAACTTCCTATATCCCCTTCCACAGCACAAAATTCCACAACCCTCTTCACCCAAACTCTTGTCATCACAAACTCGAGCTTGAGTACCGAAAGAGCCCAGGCTGCTGTTTGCCGCACAAAAGTTGGGCGAATCCTCGGAGTAGACGAGATCCAGTTTTCCGGGAGGTTTAATCGTTTCTCCTTCTGGGATGAAACTTTGACCATCATTGCCTGCAATTACTTTTGCTGCTCCATCGAAACGCTCTTTCAGGCGATTACCAACCTCTCGGAAATTTGGGAGCTTGCGCCAACATGTTTTGAGTGTACAAGAACCAGAGAGACCATGGCATTTGCATTCCATGCGCATGAAGTTTTTCACAGCCTGAAACAAAACAATAGTTCTTCATACATTTGAATATTTCGTTTACAAAATAACATTAGTCGCAAATAAGGAAAATGTAGATTTTTTTTCTCAAATTTGAAAATTTATCACATCTACAACCTGAGGCTAAAGACTACTATTTCTTATCTCAAAAGGCAATCGAATACTGCCAAGAATGCCACGAGATTTTCATTATAATGCGATCAAATAGATTATTGAATTCAACTTCAAAGTCTTTTTGAATGAGTTTTATATAATATTCCTTTCAATGATTTGAAGAACTCAGTGATATTTCCTTGGAATAAGTTTGAATATAACCGTTTTCAAATTAGTATCACAGAAGTATTCATTATTTATTAAATTAATTTTACGCATAAGGTATGCTACATAAAACGAGGCTCAAATTTCATCAGGAATTACATGAAGGAGCAAGATATATATATATATATATATATATATATATATATATATATATATATATATATATATATATATATTTATATAAATATATATATATTTTATATATATATATATATATATATATATTATATATATATATATATAATATATATATATATATATATATATATATATATATATATATTATATATATATATATATATATATATATATATATATATATATATATATAGTTATATATATAAAATCAAGAACTAAGACATTTATTTGAAACTAATCAAACAAACCTCCTAGCGGAGCTAGTTATACGAGTTCACGAAACTTTGAAATGCCTCCATATACCTTGGACGGTGTATGTTAGAAACATTAAATTGTTCATCACAATCAATGGAAATGATAGGCAGTCTGTTTCGCCCTTATTTGGGGCTCACCAGTATCATCCATCCATCGAAAGTGATAACCAACCAAATATTTCTAACATCCTTATATTTTCCTTCGAGTGACTATATGGCATATAAATATGACACAGCGCCACCAGTCGGAAATAAATGAACCACATCTTACAGATAGATGTAAACTTTTCGACACGTGAACTCGTACGTCCTGACACCCGAAGTTGGTTACTATATTCGCTAAGCTTAACTTAATGTTTCTAACATACACCGTCCAAGGTATATGGAAGCATTTCGATGTTTCGTGAACTCGTATAATCAGCTCCGCTAGGAGGTTTGTTTGATTAGTTTCAAATAAATGTCCTAGTACTTGATTTTATTGCCACGAACGTGTTTCGATAACACGAAGAATTCTGTTTCCTATTCAGTTGCTGCCTGTTATATATATATATATATATATATATATATATATATATATATATATATATATATATATATATATTTATTTATATATATATATATATATATATATATATTATATATATATATATATATATATATATTTATATATATATATATATATATATATATATATATATATATATATATATATATTATATATATATTATATATATATATATATATATATATATATATATATATATATATATATATATATATATATATATATATATATATATATATATATATATATATATATATATATATATATTATATATATATATATATTTATATATATATTATATATATATATATATCTTTCAAAGAAAGATGGCGGCGGGGTGTTTATTGCTGTTAAAAACAATATAATTGCTACGCCACTGTTAGACTTTAATAGTGAAGCTGAGGATTCGTGGGTTCTCATCAAATTTAATGATGTTAATATATACCTCTGTTGTGTTTATCTTCCGCCGGGGGAAGATTACGTAAGAGCATCAGCATCGTTTATTGCTAAGTTTGAAGTTAATAAACGTACTATTGGTGACAATTCCATTTTATTGTGTGGTGATTTTAACTGTCCTTCGATCAAATGGGTGAGTAATAATAATGAGAATTTTTTAGAGCCAACAAACATTGAGAATAGATTTGCGAATCTTATGGACATGTTTAGTTTTTCCGAACTTATTCAATTTAATTGTATCCTTAAGGAATACAATAAAATACTAGATCTCGTACTTTGCGACAAATGTGAAATCAAATGTGTAAAACGAAATGAAATCCCATTTGTAGAAGTTGACAGTCACCATCCGCCGATCGAATTTTTATACACTTTCAAATCACAACATTATCTGAGAGAACATATCAGTAGTTACAGATTTAATTTTAGAATTGCAAATTATGATGTTGTAAATGAGAAGCTTTCTTCAATTGATTGGAATATTTTACTGGGCGACGGGATGTTAATATGAGAGTTAATAAATTTAGCGCTACTGTAAACAATGTTATACTTGAGTCTATTCCAAAAAGTAAAATTAAATAAAAAATTTCCTTTATATTTCTCCAAAAATACTATTAAAGTAGTTAAAGAAAAAAATAAATTCCATCACAAGTGGAAAAAATATCATAATTTTTCATGATTTTTATCGATTTAGGGAGCTCAGAATGAAATCTAAGAGGCTCATCGCCTCGGATCACAGAAATCACTTGACCAAGATTGAACAAAATATACAAGAGGATCCAAAAGGCTTGTTCAAATTTGTCACTCGAAAAAGCAAATCTAGTCGGTTCCCGAATATGATGTTGATGAATGATGGCAGAAGGTGGGGTGATTCTGGGGAGATCGCCGATCTGTTCGCTGAATTTTTTGAGGGTGTGTATGAGCCCGACGATGATGTTTCTGCCTCTCTCGATGGTGTGGAGAACCTCTATAGCGGTGTATACTTATCTAATATATGTATAACTAAAAAGGAAATACTGGAGGCATTACGAACCATCAATACGTCGAAGGGATCTGGACCTGATGGTATTCCACCATTGTTTTTGAAATGCTGTGCTGATTAGTTTGGTTTTGCCTTTAAGTATATTATTTGATTATTCACTTAAGACAACTGTTTTTCCAAATGAGTGGAAATTATCATCTATAATACCAATTTTTAAGAACGGTAGAAGTGATCTTATTCAGAATTACCGCCTATTAGTATTATATCTGCTATTCCCAAGTTGTTCGAAGGTCTCGTATACCAGTATATCGCTAATCATGTGAAAAATATCATAATTGAAGAACAGCATGGATTTTATCAAAGGGAGAAATTTAGAAACAAATTTAATACAATTCTCAGAGTATCTTTACGAAGGCCTAGATGACCGAACTCAAATTGATGTAGTTTATACTGACTTCAAAAAAGCTTTCGATAAATTGAGTCATATTATAATAGCTAGGGGTCTCGCTGAGGTGGGGATTTGCGGAGATCTACTTAGATGGCTTTCATCTTATTTAAAAAATCGATCTCAATATGTAGTTGTAAACGGAGAATCCTCATATACTGACTATTGCACATCTGGTGTGCCGCAGGGCTCACACTTAGGGCCTTTACTTTTTATTATATACATGAATAGCATAAAACCTTGCTTTAAGGATACTGAGTTCCTGTTGTACGCTGATGACCTTAAGTTCTTCAGAAGGGTTAAAAGTATCGACGATTGTGTACTAATTCAAAATGCTCTGAACAGACTTCAGGATTAACTGTCGAGCACGATACCTATTTCTCTAAGTTTCGAAAAGTGCCATAAAATTACATTCACTCGAAATCGTCAACCTATACAATTTCAATACACCATTAATAATGATCTTCTCCATGAAGTTGATAATATCACAGACTTAGGTGTCCTGTTCGACAGCAAACTTCTATTTGATTTACACGTCGAAAAAATTATTACTAACTCCAACCGGATGCTAGGTTTCATCATCCGCCAGGGCAGACTCTTCGAGGGCAATAAAACATTTTTAACTCTATATTATTCTTTTGTTTATAGTAGATTAAATTTCGCATCCACCATCTGGAATCCACAATATAACTGCTACATAGATAGACTGGAACAAATTCAAAAAAGATTTCTCAGGTTCACTGTAATCAATCATGATTATTCACCTTTGAGGGAAGCTTTCGGACCGGCGGAGGATAACAGACGTTTTGTTATTGTTCAAGGTTGTTAATAACATGTTATCGGTACCAAGAATTTTAGAGATGATACCATTTAGGACTCCAGATTTGAGGCTACGTAATAATAACCTATTTTATATTCCATATAGACGTACAAACTGTTCTCATAATTCTCCTCTTCACCGAATGATGGATTGTTACATGACATTCTTTTTTGGTGTAGATCTTTTTAATACCACATACTTGTCGCTCAAACGATCGCTGAAGAAGGGTTCCTCATAATGAGGATAAAACTAATATATGTATGTGTTATAAATTATATTCATGATAAAGGGTTTTCTTTTTTTTATATGTATTATGTATGTGCTTATATGTTATACCAATTTTAATTTGAATTGCATGATGTATTTTTCTTGTTAATAAGCGAATACTCTTTTGGGTTAATACCTGTTTGTGTTCCTGATTATCTTAAATAAATAAATAAAATTAGATCTCATATATATATATATATATATATATATATATATATATATATATATATATATATATATATATATATATATATATATTTATATATTTTTTATATATTTATATATATATATTTATATATATATATATATATATATATATATATATATATATATATATATATATATATATATATATATATATATATATATTATATATTATTTATATATATATAGGGTAGGTAGTCCATTTGCAGAAAAAACTCTTTTGAGTATGGATACAGGCCAATAACCACTTAGAAATAACTTCAGAAAGCTTATAACTGTTCAATAATATCACAAGCATAATATTTACACTTGAAGAATCATAGTAAAACTAAAAATACAATTATAATTGATAGTTTTAGTTTTGAATCATCAGAATTCAAAAAATAACGCAGGCGGGATAGATGTAGAAAACTCAGCTATTAGTCTGGCATGCGGAAAACAGTAACTTTATTCCATAAGCTGTATTTTATTTCAATAACCACTTCATCAATTGTTTATGACAATGTTCAATTAACTACTTATGTAAAACTAAGCGAAATCACATAAATTCTGAAATTTTCATTGCTTTTCGTTTATAACCATTGAATTGTTTCTGTACATTTTCTATAAAATATTCACAGGATTTAATTGAAAAGGTGATGATATATACACGGTGAACGCAAATTACTTAACGCTTCACTAATAAGTTCATCTGGTTGATATTTGCATTTGGAAGTGTCTTTTATTGATTCCATTATAATAGACCTTGTTGACTTTCATATTTTCTGCCGTGATCTACTGAAATGATAATTTGAAATTTGAAAAAATTTCAACAGTAATGAGTAATAGATCATGAAATATGTCAATTACATATTCACTGAATGTGAAACCGAAACTGAGCAGTCAGGTCTGAAATAGTATATTGTATAATTAGTGGGAAAAGCATAATATTCCCAAATAACTGTGATAATTACCAGACGAGGAGCGTAGCGAAGAGTCTGGTAACACAGGAGTTTGGGAATATGCTTTTCCCACGAATTATACATACTATTTTTTCTCCGATCGTTGATTTACATTTAAAAAATAATTAATTAAAAAATATTTCATCCAAGATGTAATCAAGTAAGTTTAAATAGGTTTCTCTATGTTCATATTGAAATATAGAAGTGGTAACCATGGAAATTACTCTGTTATGACAAAAGTAAAATAATTTTAAAGCCGGTTTTGTTTGATTCGTATTTTATAAGGAATTAAAAAAGAATTAATAAACATGAACACTGATAGTGATTATTTGTTGTCTTGCACGGCTCCTGAACTAGTAGAAGCCGCGAACGCAGCTTCACTTAATTTACTTCCGGCGAAAATCCAGAAGAGAAAGTGATGAACTTGCGTACCAACGCTTCATGGATTTTGGCAGAAAAAAACAACAGTTTATCCTTTTCTGAGAATGTACTGATGGCGTATGTTGCTGAATTGGCTAAAACAATGAAATCTTCGAAGTTGTGGGCACATTATTCCATGCTTCGATCAACTTTGTCTGTTAAAAATAATATCAATATTGCCCAGTACCAAAAACAGACAGCATTTTTAAAACGTAAAACTACAGGATACAAAAAATGTAAATATTAACAACAATTATAAAAATTAAAACCATACTCTGTTTCATTTTAATGTAATAATCCATTTGTAACATTACCGCACGCTACAGCAGTGCGGTAAGAATATTACCGCACTGTTATTTTCTAATTGCTTAGCAACTGACCACTATTCTGGAATGTTGAGCTTTGCGCATAGAAAACAGGTCAAAATAGTTTCATTTTTCCTACGATCGGAGAAAAAATTATAAGTTAAATGAAGCAATGCTTCAAAATAAATTTCGTTGGATATAGTTATTCATCCTGCTGAGTTCTTCATTAATGTATTATTCATGTTACCTACTTATATACTTCTTGGTTAAGAAGGTTTTGTGGTATATTATTAAACCCTTAACTTTTTTGGTCAATCTCTCATTTTGTTCTGGAGCATTTCCATCTGTGTTGAAAACCGGTAAGGTGACACCGTTATATACAAGAAAGATGATTTTATGAATATATCTAATTAAAGGCCAGTTACTGTACCAATGAGTTTGTCTAAGATTTTTGAATATGCATTTTTGGATAGGTTAAATAGTTTCTTACTTGAAAACAATATCATATTTGTGGACCAGCATGGTTTTATGAAAGAAAGATCAACGATTACAGCTATAGGTTCAGTTTATCATAGAGTAATACGACAGATCGAGGCAGGCGAGTGCCCTGTTGGGATTTTTTGTGATTTCAGCAGGGCGTTCGACTGCGTCGATCACATGGTCTTATTAGCTAAATTATCGAAATATGGAATAAATGATTCTGCTTTAAAATGGATACAGACATTTCTTGAGAACAGAAAACAATATGTTAGCATTTTTTTTAGCAATGAGAAAACGGAACAACAGATCAGTTCTAGATGTGTGAATGTAAACATAGGTGTCCCACAAGGCTCTATATTGGACCCGATCCTGTTCGTTCTTTATATAAATGACAGTTTATCTGCCGATGCAATTACTGTTTTGGATGAATGTTTCAATTTTAAAAATCATTGCGTATATGTTTCGGGAAAATTGAATAGTGTTGTTTATATGTTTAAAAACTTGCGCACTGTTTTAGATGAAAAACAACTAGTACCTCTTTATTATGCTCACGCAGAATCGAGATTACGATATGGTGTCATTTTCTGGGGTTGGTCATCTCTTGCTTGTAAAGTTTTTTCATCACAGAAAAGAGTAATTAGATGTATATCTCGTGTTCCAGTTCATATTCCTGTAAGTGTCTTCTTCAAAAACTTGAAATATTAACTCTTCCGAGCTTATTTGCTTTTGAAATATGTATCTATGTTTATACTAATAAGAGTATTTTTAATTTAGTGAAAGATAAACATGAAGTTAATACACGTCAGCAAAGTGATTTGTATGTTCCTTACAATAAGTATAACGTAGGATGTAAGTCACCTGACTCTTTGGGGCCACAATTTTTCAACAAACTGCCAAAGTCTATCATTGAGTCCCCTAGTCTAAAAGTATTTAGGGCTAAGTTCAAAAATATATTGGTTGATAAATGTTTATATTCTGTAGAAGATTTTTTAAGGAAAATGTGATATTTTCTTGTTTATTCGACAATTCCTATACAAATGTTATTTTGTCAGAAAGGAAAATAAATTATTATTATTATTATTATTATTATTATTATTATATATATATATATAAATATATCAATATATATATATATATATATATATATATATATATATATATATATATATATATATATATATATATATATATATATATGTATATATATATATATTATGTATATTCATATTCTTGCGACCGTTGTATAGTTATTTAATTATCGTTTTAGGCAATAACAAGTCATTTGAATTAGAAAACCAGTTTCATTGCACAGCTTGCGTTTCGTCCTGAAAGTCAAGACTTGATGGATTCAAAATAAATTTACGATTATTAATTTTTAAATCATTGAAGAAATAAAAAAATCCACCAATATTCTTCATGAAAATTTTTCCGGTTGTGGCCTTTTCAGTTACGAATTACGTGCTATTCTTTCCAATATTAGTAGTCAGATTTGTAATTTGTAAAGCTTATTTGCTTTTGAAATATGTATCTATGTTTATACTAATAAGAGTATTTTTAATTTAGTGAAAGATAAACATGAAGTTAATACACGTCAGCAAAGTGATTTGTATGTTCCTTACAATAAGTATAACGTAGGATGTAAGTCACCTGACTCTTTGGGGCCACAATTTTTCAACAAACTGCCAAAGTCTATCATTGAGTCCCCTCGTCTAACAGTATTTAGGGCTAAGTTCAAAAATATATTGGTTGATAAATGTTTATATTCTGTAGAAGATTTTTTAAGGAAAATGTGATATTTTCTGTTTATTCGACAATTCCTATACAATGTTATTTTGTCAGAAAGGAAAATAAAATTATTATTATTATTATTATTATTATTATTATTATATATATATATATATATATATTAAATATATATATATATATATATATATATATTATATATATATATATATATATATATATATATATGTATATATATATATATTTATGTATATTCATTATTCTTGCGACCGTTGTATAGTTATTTAATTATCGTTTTAGGCAATAACAAGTCATTTGAATTAGAAAACCAGTTTCATTGCACAGCTTGCGTTTCGTCCTGAAAGTCAAGACTTGATGGATTCAAAATAAATTTACGATTATTAATTTTTAAATCATTGAAGAAATAAAAAAATCCACCAATATTCTTCATGAAAATTTTTCCGGTTGTGGCCTTTTCAGTTACGAATTACGTGCTATTCTTTCCAATATTAGTAGTCAGATTTGTAATTTGTAATTTGTAATTTATTCAAGCAAGTATGAGTACAGTCGTAAAACTTTTGGTATACATATGTATTTATATTTATAGTCACTATGATTTTCGTAAGATGTACACCATCTGTATGTAACATTGCAGTGAGCCAATGTTTAATGTCGTCATGTAATTTACGTAGCCCATTTCCCCACTCTATCTTAATTTGCTCATATTAGATAGTTAGAGATACCAGAGAAATCCTTAACCACATAATATTTCAAATGGAATTTTGATAAATTGCAAAATCAAAAAAAAAACCTCTGTTTCATTGAATTTATTGCTGCTGTGACCGTTTTAGTTACTGATTGCTTGCTGTTTAGTCTAATATCAGCAGTCAGGTCTACTTATATTAGATGGTAAGGGAACCCACTGCACCTCGCACCCACGTAATATACAAAACAGGGTCTCATTTATTAATTTTGAGAATTTGTCATTAAAAAGACATTAGGTACACTCAATTTGGACTATGATCTTCATGATACCTATTCTAGAAAAAATTTATGTTGTGTATGTAATTTATGGTTGGTTGGATATTCCGAAGATGCTGATGGTGCTGACCAAATTAAAACTGCAATTGAATTTGGTCTACTAGAGAAAGGGCTGGTTACTTCAGTGAATGTTATTGGAAAATTGGGAGTGTTTGTGTTTGAATTTATTAGATTAATTGTTGTGCTTTGATTTCAATCCAACAAACTTAAGCACATACAACATGAATTCTTCAAAAACATCCGCTCAACTAATCACTTCTTTCTCTAGTAGACCAATGCAGAGTTAATTTTGTCAACACCATCTACATCTTCAGAAAATCTAACTAACCATGAATTCAATACAAAACATTAATTGTTTCAAGAGTAGGTATGATTTGAAACATAACAAAATATATGCAAGGTTTTCACTTTGAAAACCTGCTTATTGAAATGGGTGCGATTAGCAAAGTTGGACCTAGGACCAAGATAGGTTTTCGTTTCATGACTTTTTATGATGCTTGGCACCAAAAACTCAATTTCATCTCTCTCTTTCTCTCTCTCTCTCTCTCTCTCTCTCTCTCTATATATATATATATATATATATATATATATATATATATATATATATATATATATATATATATATATATATATATATATATATATATATGTATATTATTTTTGGTATTTTCTTGGAAATAAGGTTCATATAATATTAGAAGTCAACCATTACATGTTTTTTAATAAATTATCCAAACGTTTCGGCACATGGTTTTGGCCTTATCAATGGACCCTAAAACAAGACAAAAGTTTGTCAGATATCAAATCTGATCACCTCTAACAGTCAGCAAACAGGTATTTTGTTTCAAAAATAGTGTTACATATTAACAGTGATATACATAAAAGTAAAGCATTCTTTGACACTAACATACAACAAAATTATGACAGATTCAGGTTCAAAGTTTTTTTTTTTAGGTTATTATAAGGTTCATAGAGTTTCTCATCACAGAAGAAATGTATGTTAGTGTCAAAGAATGCTTTACTTTTATGTATATCACTGTTAATATGTAACACTATTTTTGAAACAAAATACCTGTTTTGCTGACTGATAGAGGTGTGCTATTTGTGAAAAAAATTTTACTTTGATATCTGAAAAACTTTTGTCTTGTTTCAGGGTCCATTGATAAAGGCCAAAACCATGTGCCGAAACGTTTGGATAATTTATTAAAAAACATGTAATGGTTGACTCTAAATATTATATGAACCTTATTTCCAAGAAAATACCAAAAATAATATATACTTTGTGGTTCAAGAAACAAAACTAACACTTTATATATATATATATATATATATTTATATATATATATACATATATATATATATATATATATACTACTATATATATATATATATTATATATATATATATATATAATATATATATATATATATATACATCTATATATATATATATATATATATATATATATATATATATATATATATCTATATATATATATATATATACATCTATATATATATATATATATAATATATATATATATATATATATATTATATATATATATATATATATATATATATATATAATCTCTTGATAATTATTAGCAATAACAGGCTGGTTGAATCTTAAAAAACTCGATTTAATTAATAAGTTGACGTTTCATTACGATATTGGTAATTGAAATTTCTTTGACATTTATTGATTCGAAAAAATTTTTTTTTAAAAGACAAGGCTGCTTTGTCTTGCTAATTATTTATTATATGCTATTCAGTCTAATATTAACATTCAAAATAGTTATCATTAGATGGTAAGGGAAACCAAAGAAACCTTTACCTACGTAATGTTTGAAAATAAAAATAATAATAGGGTACTATTTATCTAACAACAAAGAAATTAGTCATGGGAAAACATTAAAGATGTGGAGTAGAATTATCGGTATAGTACGTTTATATGGAAGCAGCCGTTGACACGTGTTTCGGACTCTTTGGTCCTCATCAGAACGGCGTAGCTAAGTATTGGATTGAAAATTTGGAGATGAAAATAGTTTAATAAATAAAATCCTCTGTTATGGAAGAAAATCACTTATTTGTGGTTTATTGTTTGAACTCTCCGGTATGGGAGATTTGGTCAAACTTTGCCACGGAGGCGATTAATTCCATCTGAGAGATCTCAGAAAGAGTAAATTAATATTAAAAAAGAAAATTAGTTTTGGGAAAATATTAAACAAGTAAAGCAAAAATTATCGGTATAGTTCGTTTATATGGAAGTAGCCGTTTTTAATGAAATTTTTATAATAAAATCCTCTGTTATGGAAGAAAAGAGAGGATTTTATTATAAAAATTTCATTAAAAACGGCTACTTCCATATAAACGAACTATACCGATAATTTTTGCTTTACTTGTTTAATATTTTCCCAAAACTAATTTTCTTTTTTAATATTAATTTACTCTTTCTGAGATCTCTCGGATGGAATTAATCGCCTCCGTGGCAAAGTTTGACCAAATCTCCCATACCGGAGAGTTCAAACAATAAACCACAAATAAGTGATTTTCTTCCATAACAGAGGATTCTATTTATTAAACTATTTTCATCTCCAAATTTTCAATCCAATACTTAGCTACGCCGTTCTGATGAGGACCAAAGAGTCCGAAACACGTGTCAACGGCTGCTTCCATATAAACGTACTATACCGATAATTCTACTCCACATCTTCAATGTTTTCCCATGACTAATTTCTTTGTTGTTAGATAAATAGTACCCTATTATTTTTATTTTCAAACATTACGTAGGTAAAGGTTTCTTTGGTTTCCCTTACCATCTAATGATAACTATTTTGAATGTTAATATTAGACTGAATAGCATATAATAAATAATTAGCAAGACAAAGCAGCCTTGTCTTTTCAAAAATTTTTTCGAATCAATAAATGTCAAAGAAATTTCAATTACCAATATAGTAATGAAACATCAACTTATATATTAAATCGAGTTTTTTAAGATTCAACCAGCCTGTTATTGCTAATAATTATCAAGAGATTAAAAATAAATCACACAGGCAACAACAATTCGAATAAATATATATATATATATATATATATATATATATATATATATATATATATATATATATATATATATATATATATATATATATATATATATATATATATATATATATATATATATATATATATAGAGAGAGAGAGTTTGTATGTATGCGCTTATATTTGAGTTGTTTAGACGAATTTTGTAAATAGGTAGTTTCGTATGATATCTTGGATGGGATTGCTTTTAGTTCGATTTGATTGGTCGGTTGCCCCCTGGGGGAAATAAATCTTGTTTACATGACCGAAGGCGCAATTTTGTAGGGTTGAAAGTTTGTGAGTAGGTATTTTCGAAATATATCTTTTTTTTTTCCCTTTCCTCTAGTACTATAAAATTATGTGATTTTGGTAGAATATTTGCTTTTCTATTTAATTATTCAAACCACATTTCACTAGAGCATAGGGAAATTAAAATATTTGATATCAAATCCGCGATAGAAGTAGGTATACCTACCTACTTAAATTTAATTCTTGTTCCTCTAGTTCTATAAAATTGTGTGATATGGATAGAATATTATATAATTTATTTAATTATTCGAACCACATTTTACTAGAGCACATGGGACCCAAAAAATTGGTAATAAAACTATTTTCTATGCTTTTTATATATTGACATTTCGGAAAGTTGATTGAATTTGTTTCTTTTAATCTCATGGTAACGAAATATGCATAGATCAATATGTTAACTTTATGGATAGTAGACCCTATATAAGCACTTATAATTAAATTATAAATAAATTTCTATCAATATTTTACGCCACTGTGTTTATGACAGCTGTCAAATTCCAGAGGGAAATTTTCACTTATTAATTTCCCTCTACGCAGGGAAATTTCTGAAAAAATTAGGTTATTGTCATCGCAATATGTCAAAATGCAGGCATCTGATTGGCTAAAATTAAATGGTATAAAATTTTAATAGTATATTATTCAACGAGCACAAAATGATTGCTATTTTGTGCGAGTAGAATACTATACTTTGTCCACGACTTCCTCGAAAAAATTAGTAATAATCTGCATTTTCAACAATAAAAATAGTTATCAAAAGCGTTGACATAACATTTTCTGTGTTCACTGAAAACTGCATACTCACGTAAACGTCAACTATTTCACTTGACATCGATTCCGTTCCTTTCTTTCACTCTGATGAAAATGAAATAGATAATTTATTAGAGTAAATATTCAATAAGTTGGGCATTATATTAAATATTAGTTTAATAATTTGCCTAAAAGTTATCTTAGTTACATAAAACCTAAAAATCTAATAACAATACTATCCCAACAATGGGAATGATAGTCTCAAGTTTGGACATACGTTTTGGGTGTGACGTCATGCAGTGTATAATAAACCATTATACACACTAGTGAATAATAGGTATAATTATACTTCAGGAAGCACACGTATAATGAATGATTTATAGTACAGTCGTGGACAAAGATATTTATTTCAAATTTTTTTCTTGTCATTATTATTGCAGAATTTTTTATTTCGCTCAGGCAAAATAAATGGTGATTCCCATCATTAGAGATTGGAAGTAAAAACGCCTAAAAAACGAATCCAATATTAGAAATAAGTAGTTCAGATCATCGATGTTAGAGGATATAGTGAAAATTTAGTGATTATTCGCTATAAATATATGTGAAAAGTTGTCCTACGTCCGATATTGACGATAATTGGAGGATATATTATCAGTTTTTCAAAATACTACTCTGTTCATATTCCACCGAAGTTGAAAGGAAACCTCGTCTACCTTCCACATAGTTGGTATATTCTAGTATATGACATAACATGACAATTTGACATTAAACAAAAATAGTTATTTGTATACCTAGGCCGCGAAATACCTGTTTAGCGTACCGAAAGAGAAATTATCGCTGAGGCCGCTTGCGGCCGAGGCAGGATAATCTTGAGGTAGCTAAAAAGTTTCGCGGCCATGGCATACACACTATTTCTCGTGCAATCGACAAAATTATCAAACGAGACAATTGCGAATGAAAATGTTAGTGCTTTAAAATCAACAGTAATTAACAAGTCACAGCATTGCTATGGAAAGACCATGTTCGAATATATACAAAATATTTTGACAGTTCTTGACAGAACGCAAAATGCATTGAGATAGAGGATGTCTCTTTTGAAATATCATAGTTCTTGTTACTTTTTGGTATAAGTGACGTTTGGTTTGGCGGCCGTTGCTATGGGTAACGGCCGCGAAATTAAATTTCGCGGACTGTGGTGCGTGCGCGAAATACTCGCTTCGCCTGCGATTGCACGAAAAAAATATTTTTGCTGACTTGCATGACCTTTTAGTGTAAGATAACTTCAGATTCGGTCATTATTTGAATCAGAAAAGTGTATTAACAATTTTTCTGTATTTTTAGACGTCCTTTTATGAATTGTATCATAGGGCTGATTAATCATATTTTGAATATTCTTCCAAAGGAGGCTTAAAAATGAATTTTCAAAGAAAAAATTGAATTCTTACCCATCTTCCTGCAGCATAGTTATGTAATTTGACCAGAGTTTTCATATCACTTCTTCTTCTATATCTTGTGTCCAAATAATCTTTACATTTTTTAATGCCGAAATCAACGTTTTCGCCGCCGCATCCTTCCCACTCCCAATCACCTTCAGGCGTAGGCTCTATTTTATGCTTCTTCCGATGTTTCTTGTGTCGTTTCATTTTTCTGTCACAAGAGCAACCTATAAGATCGCCAGTCGTGCATGCTCGCGTTATTTGATAGGTCACCCCTGCAGCTATTAGGGCATTAACGAACCCGGTTTCCCGTGTATCTACAACAAAGAAAAACATTTTCACACTTTCTTATATTTCAAATAGATATTTCAGAAGATATGAATTCAAAATCCAGATCAAAAATCGTTATTTTCATATTTTCCAACTAAACAAAATTTAATTTAGGTCACACAATTTTCTCCTATATTGAACTAATTCTTGTGTAATTCATCAAGAAAATTTTAATATAACGCCAAAAGATTTACATAACTGGAGTTGAAATGCGAAAATGAAATTGTATTCTGTTTAAGTAATTATAAAATTGTCTATTATGAAATACTGATATCATATCAGACGCAGAATTATTCGAGTAAATTGATACAAGTGTTTTTAAAATGTAGGTTCAATTTACGAAACTTTTTTCATGAAACCCAACATGAGTACTGTATCAACCATGTTGAAATCGTCAACTCCTGTTTGTGGGTGAAGTAGGAAAGAGAATGTTGAATGAATGGTATAGGTACTATTCATTTCTAATAACTCTACAAAACTCATAGGTTGTCAACATCAAAATGAAGCAAATATGATAAAATTTCAATTAGAAGATCTCAATGCAATAATTTACCTCTAGTCTCAGCCAATCTGAGAAATGAGTGAATTCGAAAATTTCGTAAATTTTTATAAGAATAAAATAAACAATTATTCAAGATAATATAATTGATTCATTTCTATCAAAATCAACATCTTCAGTTGTCATTATAGAGAAAAATTCCATAATCAATTTTATTCAGATATATATATATATATATATATATATATATATATATATATATATATATATATATATATATATATATATATATATATATATATATCACCGGAAAATAACAAGAACCGCAAGTTTATAAATTTCTTAGGAAATTTATAAACCTTCGTAGGTTCCTAAACGAGAGATAAATTGTATTATTTTACGCCCACATTTTCGCAAATTGATAAACTAACCGAACTAAGGCGTAAAATAAAAAGTAAACAATAACCAAACGCCATGTGCGCTCTGATTGGTTGAATAAGTCACGTGTTCCATCTCCTTTCTCTCCACGTCAATTGTTCGCCACGGAACATAAACAAACTGGTTGCTCCTGTGTTTTTGTGAAATTTTTAATGTTGTAACTGTGTTGGAACTGTGAAAATAGTTTTATTTTGCTAAGGTTACTAAACTAGACCCATAATGAGCGACCTAGAAGCTGCGGACAGCCAAAATGGTGAAGATAGTGCGGTAAATGACAGAATAGTGGCCATGACCAAAATAGTAAAAATCGGAATGGAAATGGACTGAGGAAAAAATTTAAAATGTCATTGAAATGATAGACTGTCAACATCGACCAATCAGAGAGCAGTGTGTTATTTGCCGTATTTTAAAGAAGCGTTAAATTAAAAGCTCTTCTGTGATTGGTCGAACCGTTTAGAATCTTAAGAATGGATATCCGTTAGTTTATAAATTTACCAGGAGACGTCGTAAATTTATGAATTTGCGAAAATGTGGGCGTAAAATAATACAATTTATCTCTCGTTTAGAATCCCACGAGGGTTTATGAATTTCCTAGGAAATTTATATATATATATATAATATATATAATATATATATATATATATATATAATATATATATATATATATATATATATATATATATATTTATATATTATATATATATATATATATATATATATATATATATATATATATATATATATATATAATATATATATATATATATATATATGAATATATATATATATATATATATATATATATATATATAATAAATATATACTGAAAATGAGAAATTATTAATTTATTTGCGCTTAACAGACGAAACATGTATGCTAAAGATAATAAATAAGTTGGGAACTTCATCTGAAATATTAATGATAAATCAAATCAACCCTCGACGGAGCTATAGTATCATAAAATCTGACGACATGGAATTCCCGTTCACCTTTCAAGAAAAAATGTTAAAACATTCGACGTCGGCGCACACACGATGAACACACTAGAGACTAGTCAATATGTTTCGCTCTGCAACGAGCTCAGCAGTAAAGTTTAAAACAGAATAAAAACTAACTAGTACCTTCTGACTCCAGTCAATATCAGATGAAGAAGTTTGAAGATAACTATTAAAATATTATTTGAAAATGCAACAATTAAATCAAAAGATGGAAAAAATTACCCGATAACTAAAGTTTCTCTAAATACTCGAAGAAATATATAACATTGATCACTCGAAAAGTGAGATTTAGATGAAATATTCAAAGACTCTCCCAAATAATTGTGCAAAAGTTCTAAATAGAAGGTAACGTCAACCGTATATCATCGAAAATAATCTTTCCTTAATTTTTCAAACACCTTAGGAAGAAAATAATTGGGTGGTAAAGGTGTAATCACTGGCACATAATCCAGTCTCAGATTGCTGATTTCGGTATCTGATAGAACGGTTAAGGGCAATTGCAATTCAGGACTGGCTCAGAGATAAAGATCAGCGCATAACATTACTCTCTCATCTCTATAAAACGAAATCTTTTTATTGATCGTCAGTACTTGAGTGACATGTTTCGAATATTTCGAATGATAAACATAGCATCAAACCTTCGAGTTTACGAGATCAATGTATAATATAAAACTTTCGAATTCAATCAGCATAATTCTTGTGTAATTATACAAAATTGTGATTGAAATGTATTATACTAAAAATTAGGAAAAAATAACTTGAATACTTCAGTCCTAATAATGGTTACGAAAATTGTATCTTTCACTAATACTGAGGGTTATTAGTAAAGAAAATACTTTCAAATTATATCAATCAATTTGCTTTGTGACCATAAGCAGAATAACACATTCATAGAACTTTCACGAAGCAAAAAGAAATGGAAGAGACAGTTTGAAGTTTTCAACTGGATTGGTCTCAACAGCTATATATATATATATATATATATATATATATATATATATATATATATATATATATATATTTATATATATATATATATATATATATATATATATATATATATATAAATATATATATATATATATATATATATATATATATATATATATATATATATATATATATATATATATATATATAAACATATATATAAATTAAGTAGAACAGAATTATCGGTAGGTAGAGCCCGCTTATATGGAAGCAGCCGTTGACACGTGTTTACGTTGTTTATTTACTCGGTCTGAGATCTCGCGGATGGCATTAATCGCCTCCGTGGCAAAGTTTGACAAAATCTCCCAAACCGGAGAGTTCAAACAATGAGCCACAAATGTGTGATTGTCTTCCGTAGCAGGGGATTTCGTTTGTTTTGCTATTTTGATCTCCTAGTTTTCAATCCAATGCTTGGCTACGCCGTTCTGATGAGGACCAAAGAGTCCGAAACACGTGTCAACAGCTGCTTCCATATAAGCGGGCTATACCGATAATTCTGCTTTACTTGTTTAATATTTTCCCGCGACTAATTTCTTTGTTGTTATATATATATATATATATATATATATATATATATATATATATATATATATATATATATATATATATATATATATATATATATATATATATATATATATATATATACATATTTGATTTTTGTAGAGCAATCCTAGACCAGTTGAATTTGCAAATGGAATTAACCAAATATTTAACCTTTCTTCATGAAACTCGTGACTTTCTTAAAAGTTTTCAAAAGTCTGTTTTCAAACTCAAATGGCTAGGCCTGTTGTTACATATATATATATATATATATATATATATATATATATATATATATATATATATATATATATATATATATATAATTTTTCAATTAATTATATTTACTTGTCTTCTTTCAGCAATAGCAGGTCATTTGAGTTATAACAACGACTTCCGAAAAGTTTTGAGAAATCCCGAAGAAAATTGAAATGTCAAAAATCAAGCAAATGTATTTCTTTAAATATTCAATATTCCGTAAGAACCAACCTACTTGTACTAAAAGGAATCAAGAAAAACAAAATCACTCTTAAACACCTAAAATATTTAGGCTACCAGAAACTCATAAAAGAGAAGCTTCTGGGAAACCAACAGATTCATGCATTCAGTGAGTGTTCATCATCTTTTCGAAACATATCAATATCTTATCATGAACATAAAGGCATATTGCAGAAATAATTCATTTCGTATATATATACAATTGGAACCAAATGACACAATATGCAACAAGACTAGAACAAGATTTCAAGGAGTACAATATATTATATTGAACATCGATATCGATTAAAGAAGACTGAAATCAACAAGTGAAAGGTGTTGACCCCCAGAGCAAAACTTGACTTGCTTTGAAACTCATATAAGGCAAACTTATGGAAAATATGAAACAACATATAAACCTTATGTACATAACACACGAACTTCTGAAATTTACTATCGAAAAACAAAAGAACAAAATACTTTTTAAACATGACAAAAATAAGGCTAAATTAAAGACATTTCAAAAAAGCATAAAAAAGAATAATACTTTGATCATATATTAAACTACATTTCCAACAATCCCAAAAACGATACCGCAACTGAATACATAGACCGAGCTGTCACTACGAGCGAAAGTTTTTGCATAACTATAACAGAACTTATAATCCAAAGACCATTTTGAGAAAATTTATAAAATAAAGAACACAACGATTTGACGATACTGAACTCATAAAACAAAACCACAGATAATATAATACTAATTCTAATAGGTACCATAATTACCAAATTGTTCAGAGATTTCAGAAAACAATTTACAGGATAAACATCACATAAACCATAAGACAGAAACACCCATAAATATATTTTGAATGACAAAATAACGCTAAATATACACAAAATAATAGTCAAAGATGATTTTGATAATGTTAGTGCAAAAACTATGGCAATTAATAATTTGAAACAGAAACAAAGAGAAAAACTAAAAATGACCATTATTCAACTAACGCAGGCATATCAGAAGACTGGGAGGAGCAGAACGAACTACTCTTGAGAAGAGTAAAAGCTTGTAGAGGTCCCAAACACCCTGAGAATATTTTGATTGATGATGATTTATAATGTATTCAACAGGGGCGGCTATTCGAAGGCGGCTATGGAGGCTAAGCCGCCTCCTCAATAATATTCCGTGTATCACTACTATATTATATTGAATAGTCAGCATTCAGCATATTCAAATTAATCAAAATATTATTTTATGCACGTACCTTACCTACAACCTACATTATATAATGTAATTTATTAATTACGATAGAAGGTATTTAAATTTACTGCTTACTGCATTTCATTCATTTCAAGATTTCATATCAACAGTAGCAATGCTGCAGAGAGAAAATTTTTCGCAATGAAATTAATGTTTTAGGGTGCTTGTTTTACTTTGATTTTCTTTAAATTATAAGGCGGTTGACCTTGAAATCCTAAAAATTTTCGCCTATGGTGTATTTTTTAACACCTCTTGTAGCCTTCTGAAACCAACACCTCACGAGCCGCCACTGTATATATATATATATATATATATATATATATATATATATATATATATATGTATATATATATATATATATATATATATATATATATATACATATATATATATATATATATATATATATATATATATATATATATATATATTTATATATATATGCTCTACCAACAGACACAACAGGAGGTTTACCACTCTAAATTACTATGCAGTTTCAGAAAAGGAAGTTACCTATATGTACCTATTAGTTTCTCGAATGACCATTTGAAGACTTTCACGCAGCGAATCTAAAAGTTTACAATTTAATTAATATGGATGCTTCTGCGGTAACTATACTTCATAAATATTTCTAAAAAAAATCACTGGAAATTTCAACAGGTTCTTATTTTTATTTATTGTTTTTCCATTCTTATCTGATTCGTATCGGAAAATGAATAAACATTTAATAGTGAAATTCGAATGAGTTTAAAAATGTTTTATTGTTATGTCAGTAGGAATATTATTGGGTTTGTTAATATTCTCAACTTATCATAAGAATGTTTCAATTATAAAATTAATCAGTATGATATTTTAAACTATCAAAGTCAACAAACCTGACATGAGTACTTTTCTGATACTTCTTCTGGTTGATGTACAATTCCACCTTCTGAATCTAAACTGATATTGGCATTCAATTTGTCCTAAGCCTATACCTAAAGCTATTTGTTTCAAAAGTCCTGGCTTGTTGTTACAAATATCAGCCAATTTTCCTTTCAAACGTCTGGTTTTCTTACAGATTTGATGAGGATCCATTACTAACTGGCTTCCAGCAGCCCTGAAAGGAAAACAAAATTTTATACTGATATAATGATATGTATTCTGCTACAATAAACCGCCGAGCAAACGAAATATTATCTGATATTAAAAGTAGAACAAATTCACTATCTCGTTGAAGAAAAGTTATGGTTGAACTTAAAACAATTGTTTTTATGAAAACTATTATGAAGTCTAATTTATTGTGAAATAAATAATCCAAATTGGATTATATTTGAATAAAAACTACGTCATCATATATATATATATATATATATATATATATATATATATATATATATATATATATATATATATATATTTAAATATATATACTAGGGCGAAACCAAGGGAGGGGACATGCCTTCCCCCCAGAGCATGTTGAATATCCTGAAAATAATTAAGTGATTCTCCACGAATTAAAATGAAAATCATTCCACGAATTAAAATGAAAATCATATGCAGATAATTACCCGCAACACCAAAACGAATATTATTTGATTATTTGGGAGAAAAGAGCTTCACTTATTACCTAAGCTGAAGATGCTTAAATAAAAGAGACTGTGCGACAGTTTGCTTCTTCTTACAAAAGTCATTCACAATAACACTAAATAAGATATAACAATTTTTATTTCCTCTCAATCTTCCAGTAATTTTCTTCTAAACATAGTAAGATTTGATATTGAATAATTTTTCGCACTTTTTATGGAATGCTTTATTTGTTGATTTCCTTGTCAATAGTTCAATCAATAGCAATCGATGTCTTGCGAATTGGCTGACAATTTTTAGACTCATAAAATTTAAATCATTTTTACATTTTTTTGTTCTTAGTTGATTATTTTTAATGTATCAAGTTCGATTGGCTTAAAAAAATCCTAAACATCATTTCTACTGTAATTTTTTTTGCTGATCATGATCCCAGTGTCAGAAAAAGTTTGTGAAAATAATTTTAAAAGTTTATATCTCAAAAATACCATTTTTTTATCGCTTAAATTCTGAGGACAGATCTACTACTAAATGTACTTTGAAATGAAAAATTTTAGAACGCAAACCGCTAGTTACCAAAAGTGAGGAAATTTTCGTTATTTTTTGAGAATTTCCATGAATATTTTATGTCTAAAACAACTGTAAATCCAAGCAAAGATTTGAATCCTTGTAAAATTTCACATGGAATATGGGTTTGTGAAACTTCCAAATATATTTTTACGCGTTCTTGTACCTAAAATTATGCGCAAATAATATGGTGAAAAATTGAAAAAGGCAGCCTACATCATCTCTTGGTTACGTTGCTTTAACAATTGGATCATCTATAAGTTAATCCGTTAAATAGCTCAGACCAAAACCTTCGATTTGCGACCTTATAGAACCCCAATAGCCGAATAGATAGCTTCTTTTGAACAGAAGTTACAGCCATTTGAAATACCTGAAAATTTATATATATATATATATATATATATATATATATAAATATAAATATATATATATATATATATATATATATATATATATATATATATATATATATATATATATATATATATATATATATATATATATATATAAGGTAATTCCGGGTTAGACGCCCCAGCGGGAGAGATGCCCCAGGTATGATATTTCGGCTACCATCACGCAGATGGTGTCATTAACGTTGTCGGTAATATCATTATGATCTATGGTGTTAGTTAGCAGAAGCATTTTCATTTACTCTTTCCATTGTACTGTATGTAAGCAAATAAAGGTAAGTACAATATTTTTGTGAGCGAATTATAAGGCGTTGTTAACCGAATGTTCCATCCTGGCTTTTAAATCTAACTTATTAAAGATTTTGTGTGTCCGGCGATGTACTTCTATGAAGAGGTTATGTTTAGTTTTGTTTGTTTAAATCCGAATAAAGTTTTTATAGCCTGCCGGGCCATCTGTCCCTGACAAAAGGATAGATGCCTCAAAATGTTGCGGTATAGATGCCCCACCTTTATGAATATTTTTAATGTGTCCAAATTAATTAATTATGTTACTGATTCATAAATAATTGAATTTTCAGCTATGCCAAACCAGTATCAGACTCATATAAAAAACAAGCCACAAATCCTTCAATGGTGTCAATAGAACCAGTTCCAGGTTCATCTAAAAATCAAACCTCGAATCCTTCAATGGTTTCAATAGAACCAGTTCCAGGTACTTCTAAAAATCAAGCCTCAAATCCTTCAATGATGTCTATAAAACCAGTTCCAGGTAGGTACATCTAGAAATGTAGATAACCCACGAAAAGAACCACATATGACACCTTTAAAGTTTTTGCGAGATATTAATCCAATTCCTGAAATCATACACAAGACAAACAAAGGCAGAGAGCAGTCTGCTGAAATTTTAATATCTTCAGTACACATGGGAAATATTAAAAATAAGGAAGGAAAAAAGCTAAAAAAATATATGAAATGTAGCATTACTAGGAAGAAGGTTGATGCTGCAATGTGTGGAATCATCATCAGATGAAGAACCTTTGTCATCATACGTTCCCAAATAGAAGGCAAGGAAGATGCAAAGTTTGGACGACTCTTATGTCGAAGGCTTAGAAAACTATTTTGATACCAAAAAAAATAGTTGACTGTGTGAAATGTACTGGATGTCAGAAGTGGCTGCATGAAACTTGCACAATGTATGCCCCCATGTGCAATAAATGCGGTCGAGATAGTCAACGGGAAGCCATAAGGCGTGCAAAGAAGCAATTGCCTTCGGAATGAGGGATATTGTGTTGAAGCGTTATGACTCTCGCGATGTAATAACCTATGGGTGAGATGCCCCAGCAGCTTCCTTTCGCAATTTCAATTCCTAATTAAAAAAAGGAGGCCATTGGGCTGGCAAACACCAGAGTTTTTGTTAAAAAAGTTATTATTTAAGTGTTCTTAAAATGGGGCATCTTACACGTATATTCGGGTGAGATGTCCCGAAAATGTTTTTTTTTAATTTTTCAGTTTTTACATGTTTCTAATGAAAGAGGGTTTTTCTGTGAAAGTTTTGAAATAGATATATCTATGTTCTACAAGATCCTTCACTTATTTCATCGAAGTTTATTATATTTTCATGAATAATGTATTTTTGTCTTATGTGGAGCAACACTCCCAAAATTACCTTATATATATATATATATATATATATATATATATATATATATATATATATATATATATATATATATATATATATATATATATATATATATATATATATATAAAGTAAAATCTTTCATTTGACTATTGAAAAATGTTGATAGGTGCCTGAGACGTTATGGCCGTTCTACGGTGAGCATCCCAAATTCCAATTTTTACCCATTTACCATTTGTATACCTAGGTATATATTTTTCGGAATTTCAATCTTCTAACTTCTGTCCTCAAGGTTCTTGGTCCTACAAAGTTTTATAAGATCGCAAATTGAACTATTTGGTCTCAGATTTTTATGAATTGATTTAGTGGTTTAACATTGAGGCAACCTGAACAAGAGACAATATAGTCTTCATTTAAATTTTCCCCTCTTTATTTTTGCTTATTTTTAGGTACAAGAACGCGTAAAAAAGTTTTACAAAACCATATTCGATGTGAAACATTCCGAGAATCCAAATCAGTGTTTATATTCACATAAGACTCAAAGGAAAAGAGCAAAAATGTGAAATACCGTAAAATAATCCTCGAAATTCGCGAAAATGGCAAAAAAATTTCTTTGCGTGAGCCAAACCAAAAGGCATCGATTGTAATCGATTGTACTTTTGACCTGATATAACCTTGTTATTATTCTTAAAATTTTTATATTAAATGAACATTTTTCATTCTTCAAATAGTTAATCTAGTTTGCGATTTTGGGTAGATTTCAAATTAAATTTTAAATAATAGTTTCGACTCCACCTGCATATCCAATTTAACCTTAAATTTAGCATATCATTTCATCGTCAATCTATCACTCACTCTCATAGTCAATCATATTGCAATCACTCAAATGTAGAAGCAAATATGATCGAATAGTTATTCACAATTGAAATGTTTATAGTGATTACTAGTACTTACATTAATTATATTGAGGATTTTATTTATCATGTAATGTTTTCATATAAAGTAAATAAATTTATTTTTTTTTTATATAAAAAAACTTATGACGCCATTTTGTTGTTTGGCTGAATTATGCCTGAATCCGCCCTTGATATATATATATATATATATATATATATATATATATATATATATATATTATATATATATATATAAATATATATATATATATATATATATATATATATATATATATATATATATATATATATATATATATATATATATATATATATATAATATATATATATATATATTATATATATATATATATATATATATATATATATATATATATATATATATATATATATATATATATATATATATATATATATTATACTGGCATGGCAATTTTATTAGAAATAAGGTACATAAAAAATTATTCAATTGAAAAGAATTCGAGGTGTTCTATTTTAAATAGCAGAATGTATATTGGATTTGTGCAAAATAATTTTGATAATTTAATTTTGTCGTATCATTTAATCGCTAAAATATAATGAAATTATTACGGAGCTCTGCGGTCTCTCTTTATATATATATATATATATATCTATATATATATATATATATATATATATATATTATATATATATATATATATATATATATATATATATATATATATATATATATATATATATATATATAAAGAGAGACCCAGAGCTCCGTTATAATTTCATTATATTTTAGCGATCAAATGATACGACAAAATTCAATTTTCAAAATTATTTTGAACAAAACCAATATACATTTTGCTATTTAAAATAGAACACCTTGCATTCTTTTCAATTGTAAAATTTTTTATGTACCTTATTTCTAATAAAATTGCCATGCCATTCTCTATACAGTAACTGAACAATTTTCGCTGTATTAAGCTCTTCCAACAAAAATATGTTATATCCTCTTTACTATTGGTATGCGATTCAGATTTTCGGAAACTTGAAATATTGTTTCGAAAAAAAATGAACAAATCCTAACAGTTTTACAAACAATTCAAAGATTCAAGGTCACAATTAGTCCGTTCGGATTTGTGTGTGCACTACACTATACAAATACAAAACTTCCTGAAATAAACTTTAAAAAAAAATTATAGCGATAGGAAGCAGATGTCAAATATTTACTACAGGTACTTAAAAATTTATTTTTTATTTTGTCATTAAATATTTTTAATGGTACTTGATAGGTAAATTAACTATAAGTATTATACTGACGGTAGTAATATGCTAAAAAGTATTCTCATTAATGTTACAATATAAATAATAAAAGTTAATGTTTATTCAGTATTTTGCATTGAAATCGATAGAAATATTATATCAAAGTTCATAGTATAGTAGTCCCACTTATATCAAAAAACATTGCATTCGATAAAACTATATGGTCTACAGATAAAGTGTATCTACTGCCGATATTCAACAAACTAATATCTGAAAAGCGTTCATTGAAATATACTATATTACATTCACATGAAAAATACGCATTTTGACCTAAGTGTATAAGATTATCGTTCTAGTTTATGATCAGAGACTTCAGTTTATTTGCGTCTGGGATAGGTGATAGCGCAAAGAAAGATGTCCAGGCCCAGGTCGACATCTTGTTTATAAACATAGAAGTTTATGTCGATCCGCCACAGATTAGTTAATGGGCTCATTAGATCCGGATTTAGAAGCACTTACGCGTTCATTCGTACGATATTTTAACACCATTCAGGTATTTTTGAAACGGAACTATTCTACTGGGATATGATGTGCCTCAGTGTTTGTGAAAATTATTGATCTTTCACAGTTGAATCTGTGACTTATTTATGGATTGTACATACTTAAACTCATTTTGTTTTTATGATTTTTTGGGAATATCTATTGAAAAAACACATTGTTTATATATATATATATATATATATATATATATATATATATATATATATATATATATATATATATATATATATATATGTGTGTGTGTGTGTGTGTGTGTTTGTGTGTCAGTGGCGTAGATAGGAGGGGGGGGTCAAGAGGATCAATCCCTCTATGAGCCTACAAGAATAATGATAGAATTGAATTAAAGTCTTCGTATCTACGTATTTAAGTATACATGAAATTTATTGAGCACCACCTCTTTGGGCATTATGTTTGTGCAGTTATATGAAAATCATCTAGATATGTTTTTGTGACGGCTGTGCAATTGAGTATTGTATAATTTCGGCGCTTCGAGCAGACCGACCAATCAGGAGCCACGAAAGGGACGCTCGCTATAATTATGAACTCATCGAGCACATGTGAAGTAAATACTCATAATTTAAACATTATAATAAATCAAGAAATTGAAATGTTTTTCTAATTTTGGGTTAAGTAGTTTTGAGCATATTTTATTCAATTGTTAATTATTAAGTTTAATCGTCAGTATGAGCAAAACACGTGTTTAAAAAAGTTCAAATGTCTCTTATGGACAATTTTTATTTCGAAAGGAAGAATTCAGCCAAGATCTCCTCTTACTTCTTCTCTTTCTAAATTTTATACCATACTATTAAACAAAACTGCTCAAGCTTTTTGTTTAATAATAGTGTACTATTATATCTGAAGCTCGAGCAGTTTTGTTCAATAGTGTAGTATAAAATTTAGAAAGAGAAGAAGTGCGAGGAGGTTTTGGTTGACATCTTAGTTGGTAAATGAAATTTTCCATTTCATCTATTTGAGCTCTTTTAAACACGTTTTTTGGTTCTAGTGACCGATTAAACTTTCTGTTTACATTCGAGGAGCGTAAATTCTACTCATAAAG
>JARQZK010003774.1:35000-65000 GCA_030704885.1 Cynegetis impunctata
TTTGTGATTGTGATTTCGATGTGCACAAAATGAAACAGATATGGCATATTTTTATCTCTAGAATGAGGATTCGCAGAAAATGTTTTTCCAAACTTCTCCTGATCTCGATCAGACTTTCTCATTTCACGATGAGGTATAAATACAAGCGGAATGGTTATTTTTCATTGACAGCAATCTGTTGAATATCCTGTCCTGTCTATCGCTCATCCAGATCAATCAAGATCAAGTTAAGTTCTGCTTCCGAAATAAAATTGCTATATGAAGACTGCATGACAGATCATGTAAATACTAGGGTGAGTGAAAATTAGTGTAGTGATACGTTATGGTTCAGAATGAAGATT
The DNA here is from genome assembly GCA_030704885.1 of Cynegetis impunctata. Classification (NCBI taxonomy): domain Eukaryota; kingdom Metazoa; phylum Arthropoda; class Insecta; order Coleoptera; family Coccinellidae; genus Cynegetis; species Cynegetis impunctata. Next base: position 35,342 of record JARQZK010003774.1, read on the forward strand.
TAGAACATCGACAAGGAGTTGCCTAGTTCAATTCTTATAGACATACGATTTTTTATATACAAAATTACAGATTGAGAGGAATGGTTATATAATAAGCGATATCGTTTCAATGAAAATTATGATGATTTTTCCTGGTCGAAGATTTTGCAGTTAGGTATCTCTTCATATCGAACTTCAAGTATATATAATTTAAATATATATATTTATATATATATATATATATATATATATATATATATATATATATATATATATTTATATATATATTTATATATATATATATATATATATATATATATATATATATATATATATATATATATATATGCATGAACCGATTTTCGAAAACGTAGACTCTATGCGAAGGGTATTGAATGTAGATTTCAGTAACAAATAACAAAAACACTTCTAATTTTCCAATCGGCAACTAGAGGGCGTTATGTAACACCTAGCTCTATTTATTAATGTTTTTGAAAAATTTCAAATGCAATGCTATGAATCTAATTAGCTAACAAAAAGCAAAATTTGATGACTTATTGACCTGTCAAAACCACGAACTGATATCTCTTTTCATGCCAAAGATATTGGCATTTTTTGATGAGTGTTGGTGATTGTTGGCTCGCCCTGTAAGGTGGAAGAGAAACTATGTTGCTAAAATTGTTTTGAAAAAAAAATAACAAGTAGAAACGCATCATGAAAATATTTACTAACATTACATAATGAAACAAAACTAGTCCGCTCAAATTAGACCAAAAAATAGGAGTGAAGTTATAAAAATTCGCACCCATCTGAAAATTTGTAGGATTGTTCAAAACACCATTATAAATGAAATCTGAAAAGTCTTCATCGATTTGATACGTGCAAAAAAATTTACTGCGGTTCGAATATCATAAAAACGGTTTTTTTGTGATTTTCAGCAAAGCAGTAAGTTTTATCATGGAATTAGTTCAGACAAAAATTGTAGATCACCTAATTATCTACAAAAAACGTTTCTATAAATTTTTTCCTCAGAGCCACCGTTTTTGAGATTAACGATTCAGAAAGTTGAAAGAAATGCATAATGCAAAACGTGCATATTATGAAGATTGCAATTCTTTCAACTTTTTGAATCGTTATATCTCAAAAACGGCGACTCTTATCTAAAATTTTTTATAGATAATTATCTGATCTACAATTTTTGTCTGGGCTAATTTCATGCTGTTGTGAAATAATATGATAAGGATGCATTTTATAATCCTTTAATATTCTTTGCACCAAAGAATAATACAATCCTATATCTCTTGCAATTTTTCGAATACTCAAATGGGGTTCAGACTTAACTAACCCCAATACGTTAGTAACATTATCTTCATTGCGACTTCTACGTATCCTATTTCTTAATGCGACAGGTTTCTCGTAATCTTTGTGCCAATCTTTTGAATAATTTCCGAGAATGACGCCGCCTTTCAGGATATCTCATCGCATACTCCCTTTCAGCAATTACTTCATTTTGTAGACTTTCAAAATATATACTGGGCATATCATATGCCTCTCCATTTGAATAAAAAGGCTTTATAAAAGAGTTAGTTTGCAAACAGTCAGAATAAATTTGACAGCAATAAAAACTTAAAAGTAAACAATCATAAAACATTGGTGTCATCTCCATAGGTAACTTGCTGACTTTTGAAACATCTATCTATCAACAGTTTAACATCATTTGTAATATTGCAGCTCGTCCATGAACATAAAACTATAAGAGACCGTTTGAGAGATTTGGGATTGAATTTTTACCCGAAATTTTTTATCCGAAATAGTTCAAAGCAAATAATGGTAAGCATTTTGAGTATTTAAAATAATGAGATAGTGGGAGCGTTTTGTAAATTTCTGTTATGAGTAGCTCCCTTAGTTTTGTTTCATTATGTAAATATTTTTATGATGCGTTTCTACTTGTTATTTTATTTTCAAAACAATTTTAGCAACAAAATTTCTCTTCCTCCTTACAGGGCGAGCCAACAATCACCAACACTCATCAAAAAATGCCAATATCTTTGGAATGAAAAGAGATATCAGTTCACGGTTTTGACAGGTCAATAAGTCATCAAATTTGACTTCTTGTTAGCTAGTTAGATTTATAGCATTGCATTTGAAATTTCTCAAAAAAAATCATAAATAGAGCTAGGTGTTACATAACGCCCTCTAGTTGCCGATTGGAAAATTAAAAGATTTTTTGTTATTTGTTACTGAAATCTACATTCAATACTCTTTGCATAGAGTCTACGTTTTCGAAAATCGGTTCATGCATTATGGAGTTACAGTCTTTTTTATGTCAAAGAAAGAGAACTTCCCCCACCATTTCAGAATAGGTGATACAGAAAAATAACTTCTACAAGAGTTGCGGAATTAGGACAGTAGTTTCTAAATTTGATATTTTTTACCAGCCTAAATTGGGGAATATTTCGTAAAAAATCCAATTATATTTTATAAGTGGTAGTTTTGCGCCACCTAGCGGAAAACTATGGACTCAAAAATATTTTTAATCATTTTTTTAGGGCAGATTTGCATACAAGAATTTTTTTCCCCAAATTCTAGGACATACGGTTTCCGAGATATGGCGGGTCGCCACCCTTATTGAATCACCCTGTAGGTATATATAGATTTTCAGGTTGGGCAAATTTGGGGCCAAAATTTATATGAAATTATATAATAAGCCATTTTGACTATTTTCATGATAAGATCAGTTTGTATGTGTGTATATGTAAATCTCTTATAACTTTTGAACAGGTCAAACGAAAAAGTTAGGATTTCCTGAGAATTGCAACCGATTTGGCCCAGAAAATTTTCAAAAAAATATTTTTTTGGAATACCTCTTAGACTACCAAACCGATCAATTCCGAAATCTACTCAGTTCTCTTCCTTACCAAATTGTGTTGATTGGACCAAAGAGCATGAAAATCAGTTGATCCATTCGGGAGATATCGTTTAGGAAAACATTTTCTAAAATTCTGAAAAACAGTCGACCTTGCATGCCGTCCCTGTAACTTCCCACTAATTATGAGCTAGAAGCGCTTTCAAATCTACCCGGTAGTTAATGTTTGAGCTAAAAAATGTATATTTTAATACTTTTTGTGGGCTCTGTTCGGGTGAGAGAAGCTTTTCTTGCTTAAAACGGGTGAAAAATTATCTAAGATTAATAACCTTAAGCCAAGAATAGCTTAAAGCTTTAGCCCTTTCATGCATAGAGTCAGAACTAATGAACACAGAACGAAAAACGTACGTGAATATAATGAATAAAACCATTGGGATAATGTATTCGGACATCAATTTTCAACCGATGCTCGAGTTCATTGAATCAATGTATTATTATTGATTGCTTGATGTTCAAGTGATTATATCAATCCCCGAGAGGCATTAATTTCATCACCTGGATTTCAGAACAAAGTACCATTCTACTAACATCGACCCACTGTGTGTATCAGTCGATCAAACATCCAGCATGATATTAATGTTTTCTGTACATCAACCGATCAACTGCAGTCATTGAATTAGAACTTCAGGACATTGTGACTCAATCACCGATACATTAATTCTAAGCCATGCGCACAATGACTTTCGAACATCGTTCAATGTTCGAAGACGTTAATATAATGTAAAAACACATCGATCTGAGCCTACAGGTTGCACCTTTTGTTTTCATAAATAAAATAGACTAGACTTATATAGGTATATATATATATAACTATATATATATATATATATATATATATATATATATATATATATATATATATATAGTATATATATATATGTTATATATGTATATATATATATATATATATATATATATATATATATATATATATATATATATATATATATATAGATATATATATATATATATATATATATATATATATAGTGACAGTTATATAATTGCAAATAGGGAAAAAATGTCTATATATTATTGCTAATGATGCTCCAAGCAATTATGATGGCACTGTCGAACGAGTTCGTTCCATAGATAACTACAAACAGACACAAAACATTCATTGAATTGGAATAATACAATTTATTCTTCAAATATTGGCATAAGATATGTGTTTTACTGTATACAATTCCTGGATTGAGGTTTAAAAAAAGTATTCAATAAACGACCAAAACATAATACTTTCTGGAGAAAAACTTAAATTGGAAACTTAAATTGGAAACTTAAATTGGAAACATTTGAATATTTGAACAACTATTAACAGCTCTTATAACATTGAAAAACTTATATCTAATTCCATCGAAGTATGTATACTCTCCTTGAATTTTTGTTATATCTTCACCAATTGCGAACACAAAAGATAGAATTGAAGTTTTCTTCGAATTCAAAAAGTATATCCATTCTTCAATTTCTTGTGGTGTTTTTGCAAGATATAAAAATGAGTGCTGTAAGAGAAAATGTTATGTTATGCATTTTTCCAGTAATATCTTTCTTTACAACTTTGTTGGTGGCTGCCTCATCTCGCCCATCTGGAAATAAAAATTTATTATGGTCGAAAATGAAAAAGGTGAATTCCAGATTTTAGAAAACTGATTTTCTTTTTCATTGGGACTCTACTTTCTAATTAAATAAGTATGTTATGAAACTTTAAATATGATGTTCACGAAATATGTATCAAATTATTCTGAAGCTGTCATTTGATTCATAATAAATGAAAAAAGTGTTCTCTTTCAACCCTGTGACTAAAACAACCATCTGACATAGAATAATAATATCAAAGCTCTTTTTGAACTACTAACATTAGCATCACGGGGTGAACACCATTCACTGAAATATACAATCTACACAAGCAGATATTTACTTTCCTCGATATTTTCGATTTCCAATGGCCTAGTAAAACTCAATCGCCTTGTCTTTGACATTGCTATTGAACAGAAATGCAATGATTTTGGCACTTCGTTTTTCACAGTTTATGAGAAAAAAATTATCATTTTCGTTCTTCATGGTTGAGTCCATATCAAATCTAGAAGTAAATTTATAATAGTTAGATGCAACTATAGCTATATTATATTGAATATTATAAGTAATACATGAAATATATACAAGATTGAATTAAAAAATCATGAAAAATATAAAAGTTGACCATGGTCAATTCAATATAATACATAAAGTGAACAAGGAAAATTCTTCAATAATTTTTAGAAAAACATACCTACGCCACAGTTGCAAAGTAGACATCTTATGTCAGAAAGTTTGTATTCTAGCAACGGGTTTCTGCATTTTCGAGCTCTGCGGTGAATTGTTGGTTTCCAATATCTTTGGTGGAGGCGCTCTGGGTTGTTATACAGATAGTTGTCCGACCATGATTTATATTGGGGAAAAAGTAAATACTGAATATATATGAAGGTGCTTGGAATATTTCGATTTCTACTTCAGATCCAGATCACACTCACAAGTATGGTCACAAACCTGCAATAAATGATTATTTTTCAAGATGATGTTTGAAAATAGTGTAGACCGTCAAATTTTAGTAAATTTTTTATTTTTTTGAGATTGTATTCTGGCAAAAAATAATTTTTCGTAACTTTTGATTCAAATGTTATAAGAAACTAACCAGAAGATTCAAAAAATACAGTTACTGTACTTACCACTTTCTAAAGAAACTGCTTCCACAAAAATTTACTTATACACAAAATAACACTTCACCGTTTGGCTGTTAGCGTTAGATAGATACTCGTATAGCGAATTAGGTGGAAATTTGGCATATTTACGTTGAGACGGTGGGGTTGCAGCCAGAAATTCCATCAATCCATGATTCTGTTTGAGCATTGTCCCAATGCTCTCGGACATTGACCGAATGACCGAAATACATTAAGTGATAAACGCAGTGCATTGCTATGATGATCTATACATAGGTTAATGTTTTCAATCATTAATGTTATGCCTATTGAACATAGCTTTATTAAAAGAGGGATTATGACAATGTGTCGTGATGATTAAAGGTACATAGTATTGATCAATATGTAGACATTATCTCGATGTATTTTTCACATTGCTCTGATGTAAATAACATTATAAAGATGACTTTTTTCATTAGATTAATGATTCAAGTACATTATCATAATGACATAGATTTCATTATAACAACAATATCGTTGATTGATCAATCACAGAAATTCATTATATCAATAAATTTTGGACATTGTCCTAATGAAAAATACGTTATGATAATGAATATGCGGTCAATCATTGGCAGTGATTGATATCAGGCTCATTATTATTTTCTGTGAACAAGATTTCGTAAAATGATCTAATTGATGATTTTGCGAATAAAAAAATCGCGCAAAAAGGAATTGTAGAACTTTCATAATTTAATTTATTTAATTTCTTCGTCATCATCAACCGGATGGTTACCAGATAATTGAATATATTGTTTTTAAACTGTAAGTAAACGCAATAAAAATTATTCAATCATGTTCATCGAATGTAAATTATTGTGTAAGTAGTATCAACGTATAGCTCACTCCACCTTATCAGTAGTACTAGTACATCATAATCGAGCTTTTATTATATCAGAAATATACCTAAAAAATATTTCTTGCACAATCTTACCTAAATCGTTGGGTTGTGACAAAATAGCCTAGGAACTGACACAACATAGTTCACAATCATACTAATTTTTACAGGAAACAGGTAGTGTAATTAAAACGATAGTGCACCAATCATAAAGTTACAATGTCATTGACAAAAATTGTGATTAATATGATTTTGAACTAGGGTATCGAATTGAGAAGAGGTAGGTAGGGGCGGCAAAATTTGATTAGCCTACTGGCGGAAAATATCTAAATCCGCCACTATATATATATATATATATATATATATATATATATATATATATATATATATATATATATATATATATATATATATATATTCATATATATTTTTATATATATAAATATAAATATATATATATATATTTATATATGATATATTTATATATATATATATATATATATATATATATATATATATATATATATATATATATATATAATTACCGAACAATTACCGTCTGGGGTAGATGTTGATATTTCGATGCTTCGTGAACTCTTATAACCAGCTCCGCTAGGAGGTTTGTTTGATTAGTTTCAAATAAATGTCCTAGTTCACTTAATTTTATATATATATATATATATATATATATATATATATATATATATATATATATATATATATATATATATATATATATATATACACAATCAATGGAAATGATAGACAGTCTGTTTCGCCCTTATTTGAGGCTCATCAGTATCATCCATCCATCGAAAGTGATAACCAGCCAAATATTTCCAACGGTCTTATATTTTCCTTCTAGTGACTTAATGGCATATAAATATGACACAGCGCCACCAGTCACTAATGTTTCTAACATACACCGTCCAAGGTATATGGAGGCATTTCGATGTTTCGTGAACTCGTATAACTAGCTCCGCTAGGAGGTTTGTTTGATTCGTTTCAAATAAATGTCCTAGTTTACTTGATTTAATTGCAACGAACGTGTTTCGATAACAAAAAGAATTCTGTTTTCTATTCATTTGCTGCCTGTATAAAGGATAAAATCGGAGCGCTGTTACTGGCGGTGTGTAAATGTTGCATTACATCGATTTGATGTGGCAACTTTACTCTTGCTTAGCGAATATAGTAACCACCTTCGGGTGTCAGGACGTACGAGTTCTCGTTGCCGAAATATTTTCATCTATCTGTAAGATGTGGTCCATTTGTTTCCTACTGGTGGCGCTGTGTCATATTTATATGCCATTAAGTCACTAGAAGGAAAATATAAGACCGTTGGAAATATTTGATTGGTTATCACTTTCGATGGATGGATGATATTGATGAGCCCCAAATAAGGGCGAAACAGACTGTCTATCATTTCCATTGATTGTGATAGACAACTTAATGTTTCTAATGTTTCGTGAACTCGTATAACCAGCTCCGCTAGGAGGTTTGTTTGATTAGTTTCAAATAAATGTCCTAGTTTACTTGATTTTATTGCCACGAACGTGTTTCGATAACACGAAGAATTCTGTTTTATATATATATATATATATATATATATATATATATATATATATATACAAAGAGGAAATTTATCGCGGGGAAATAGTATATGAAACAAGCAGAATTATCGGTCTAGGCTGTTTCGACATATGCGGGCTAGACCGATAATTCTGCTTGTTTGTTATATATATATATATATATATATATATATATATATATATATATATATATATATATATATATATATATAGAGAGAGAGAGAGAGAGATATAGTTTTTGAAAGTGTAAGTGCTGAAACAGACTATAAACCATTATTCCTCGAATATAGAATACTGAATGTTGCATTAGGACTCGCACTTAGCCATATAACATTCGGAACAGCAAGACCCAGAACTAGGTTAAATACTAATCATACAACGGCCATTATGCTCTAAAACAAACTACCACACACATGAAGAACGCTGTAAGAGCACTGAAGAAAAAACTGAAAGAATATTTCATACAAAACCCTGTTTATAGCGTAAAGGAGATTGGAAATTTATGTAGCAGTGATAGATTAGCAGTTAAGACAACTTCCAATTGTAAATTAGATTGACATGACTGTTGCACAGTTTCAATATTATATCTATAAAGTGAGTTTCAAAAAGCTTGCACCATATAGGAAATTTTTTAATATCCATTTGTCAGAAAATTTTATTCTTGGATTTGAGATGTCAAAATTCTAAATTTCTGAATGGTGTACAGGTAAGGACAAAATATAGAAATATTGATCAAGAGTATGCTACTGTTATTTTTGATATTTTAAAATAGTTTATTTGGAAAAGTTGTTCAAATTCGAAAATATAATACAGCCCACTACGCAGCAGAACAATAAAAATCCGTTTTTTCTAGAGAATGTCAATAAACAATTTTTCGCACAAACAATAAACTTTTTAGCGATGACAGGAAGGAAAATATGGATTTAGTGATTGATAATTCAAGTTTCAGAACGTTTTTGTAATTCGGTTTTGTTGTAAATAAATACTTGGTATTCTTCAGAGTAACACTTTGATTAATTTGATCGTAAACTAACCGATGTGGATTACTTAATTGTTTAGCATACTGATTATAGTCATTATAGACATAAATACAGAGTGAAATATCAAACTTGCACCAAAAAACTAGTCAAAATTTGAACAAATTTCAACAAACATCGATACACTAGTTGGAATAATAAATTGAACTAAATTTCACTATAAAACCAAAGGAAAAATTGCCGAACTCCACAGCTCTGTAGATAGAGTTAGAGGGTTGAGGTTTGGTACGTAGGTACATATCGCCAATAAACTCCTTCTGGTAAGTTTTATGGAGATATTGTAGAAATGATATTAATAATGTTATTGATGTACACTCAGGTAAATAGAAAGTCGTTTCCAATGTAGATTTATTTGTTTAACATAGTGCACCTGAAAGATGAGGACAAGTACTTGTATATACCTATGTGGACATGGTCGTTCTTCTATGACGCCTTATATTTAAATCCTTAAGCCGGAACAGTTATGGTATAATCTGATTTTAATTTTGAAAAAATAATTTCCAATATTCTTCTGAAAATTTCATGAAAAAATAGGCTAAAAATACGTAGATAATGCAATTACAATGTTGCTTCAGAAATCGATGAAATACTGTCATGGCATGGTGCGAATCGTTTGACTTTGTGGTCGAATGCCCATTTGAATAAACAAACATACCCAGCTGGGGCTGGACGGTCGTAGTCTTGTGGGGGTCATTGAAACTAAGGTGTAAAGGTATTAATATCCTCTTGTTTGCCCAATAGCGGAGCGCGGGAGGAACCAAACCGGGTATCCATTGGTCGACTGTTGATTATTATAGCAGTACTGTCCGTACCGTGATTTTGTTTACCGTGACCAATCTGAATCGTTAGAATGTGGGAGTTCTATTTTTGGAACCCATTCTAGGCGTTCTGAACTCTTTGTTTTCTTTCGGAAATTAGAGTATTTGACTCTAAAACTGACAAATGTTAAGTAGTAGATATGCAAAATAATTATTTATTTTAGTTTTACAGCTGAAAGGCAAACTGTTCAATTTCCCTCCTAGACCCTAGAGCATAAAAATTTTAAGAAAAGTATATATATATATATATATATATATATATATATATATATATATATATATATATATATATATATATATATATAAATATATAATATTAAATACATTTTGACAAATTATTCGAATTTCTTATCCCCTTTTTGGGACGTCAATTTCTCAATGACTTATGTATGTCAAAAGTGTCAATAGACCATTTTAGGTCACGTGACTTTGACAGGTCCTCTATGTTCACTCGGTGGGCAGACAAACTTTATTGTGTCATTACTGTCATTTGATACTCGTTATTGATAGATGCATTTGTTTGTTTTTTTGAGTTTTATAGTATTTCAGAGTGAAAATTCAGCAAATTCTTGAGTTATATCTCGTAGTAAATATTATTCAACTCTTACCGATGATGTGAAAGCCCGACAAGAAATTGGAGATAATAGACGATATAGACCCATATTCATTTGGAGAAGTGAGTTGTCCAAGGATCTGGAAGTAATCCCTTCAGTATCTTTGATGGATTTGGTAAATTATATAATCCTTAGTCATAGCTTCTACACTGGACAGTAGTTTAAAACCTACAAATCTTTATTGGCCTACAAATATTATGAGTCTGGGTGTGTCCAAGATGTTTTGGCTCGATAAATGAATGATATTGCCTACAATGTTGTTGGAAAGGTAGGCATAGCAAACAATCCAATTTTATTATTTCTAAATGTTATATTGCACTATTATATTTTTTTATCAATAACTTTCTCATTGTTACAGATTAGACTTTCTCAAAAAGCAAGGTTTGTCTAATCCCGTTATCAGATGGAGTTGTTTCCAGTGAACATTGCACTTGTATGGCAGGTTTGGGGGAAGTTTGTAGTAATGTGGCAGCATTGTTGTTTTGTTCACAAGCTTGTCCAGCTGAAAACGAAAATGAATCTGTTTCCTGCACACAAAGGCCTGCACAGTGGCCTGTAACTTCTACGAAATCCATTGACTTGATTAAATAATTTAGTTTGTTGTCAAAAATGAATAAATAATTTTACATTAACTATTTTTAATTTGTCAACAACATTAAATAGGGTTGAAAATAAGCAATATCTGTTTTTAAATAGCTTTATTATCTCCAAGAAAATACAAAGTGATCATAAATTAGAAGTCACCTTACTCTAAACAATTGATTAACTATTCTAATCTTTGGCAGGCTTATTGTGATAAATCCTGAAACAAGAATATGTGTTACATATTTGATCATGAACATAAAGAACCACTTACTTATCTTTTTGAATCGTTCATCTGACCTCACTGTACTTCTTTCGTGTCGGTTCAGGGACTGTACAATGTACATCTTTTTTTTCGCCAACTATATAAGTATCCCATGTTTTGAGTGGGTACCCAATCTGGGTTATTCTTATCCTCTAGTAGGGCTGGTTGTCCTAAATATATAAGAGCATTACTTTCATTTAGCTTTTGGCATCATTGTTTTGTTGTTCTATTTGTACCTTTTTTTAGGATATTATTTAGAAAAATCAAGGAACCAAACTCAATTATAATCAAAATACTCACCCAATAGGAAATGTCTCGAACAAATTCTAGCATTTCTCAGCATACTTTCGCTCAAAAGACCCCTTTTTAAAGCCCTAACCCATAAGTCACGTCGTTGTTTTGACAAGGCATTTAAATAGTCTCCACGGTTTTTCAGCGCGTTGGGAATCCTGAAGAATCGAACTTGGTCTCTTTCCGATCTTATTGAACACTTAACAACACAACAAAACATTGGCATTTTAATAATATATTGCAAACTCCGTAACGACTTTTACACTGTAAGCATAGGCCGAAAAGTTTGTCTGCCCACCAAGTGAACATGGTGGATTTGTTTTGACAGTTGTGACGTCATCCTCAAATGATCTATTGTAATAAAAACTAGAAATATATTCATTTGCTCAAATCATTCAATTATTCATAGCTTGTTGGATCTACAGTTTAATGCCGATTCCGAACTGTATTCAATTTGATATAGGTAGTACTAAGGTACACTGCCGGCCGGAATTATTAGGTCACTCAATAATTTCTAGTGAAATTTTATGTAAAATTTGTTATCTCGTTGGTTTTGTGTAGTTCAATTATCTTATTACACACCATTATATTGCAGAAAATGATAAAATAAACTTTTTTTAAAAAATAAAATATCTCAAAAATGAAATTCTAGCACACCCATGAAGAAAATTGTCAATATCGAGAGTTTCCACCCCTAGCTCGAATTACAGCTTCACATCTTCGCTTAAAATAAGCTCCCTTGTGTCTTCTTGATCTTGATCGTTCCAAATCTCAGAAATGGATCCATCAAGGTCGTTCGGAGGATTTGGAAGTGCTCTGAAGCATCTACTCATCATGTCCCATGCATGCTCAATGGGGTTAAGGTCAGGACTATAAGCTGGCCAATTCATAGTATCAATATTTTCACGACGGAGAAAATTTGGTGTCACCTGAGCTGTGTGCGGCCGTGCATTATCTTGCATAAAAACGAAATCAGCACAAAAGTTTTCAGCATATGGCACCACATGAGGTTCAAGAATGTCCGCAATGTACCGAGCAGCAATAACATTGCCCCTTCGAAGCGTCACTAGCTCCGTACGTCCTCCCAAAGAGATGCCTCTCCAAAACAACACTGCCACCACCATAACAAATGTTTTCAACGAAGTTGCACTGTGCGTATCATTCTCCAGGTCTTCGATAAACTCGTACGCGTCTATCTGAATGGTAAAGGGAAAATCTTGATTAGTCGGTAAACAAAACTCGACTCCAATCGGCCGGTTACCAATTAACGTGCATTCTCGCAAATTGAAATCTATTTCTCCGGTGCTCTACGGTCAGACGCGGTCCTCTAGCTGGTAACCGTGGGGTCAGGTTTCCTTCCCTGAAGGAAGGTATTATTTGGATTCCATAAGTCCTTCTAGTCACATTTTGCACTTCGGGAGCTGTTGTCCGGTTTCGAAGGACTTGTTGGACCATGTGGCGAACCTGGACAGCATTGGTAACGCGTCCTCGACCCTGGCCTGGTTTTCTTAAAATTACCATTTAAATTTAGTTTAAACTAATAATGAAGTATTACTGTTTCAGGAAAATACATATTGGACTCGGTTCGCAAATGTTCTCCTTATTGCAAAGTCACTAACATTCATATTCAGCTGCTATTCTGATGAGCGAAAACTATTTTGCCTCACGTAAAACTACACAAAATGTAAGTTAGGAAAACAGAGTATTTCTTAGTTTATTGGTTTTACTTCTTATAACTAAAAGAAGCTAATTCTCGTAAGGCAGTGAGTACAAGTTCACAATTATCGAATGAAATTGGTAATATATCAAGTACTATCCTCCATGGAACTGATCATTGCTTCTTATGCCAAACTGAGGGAGCTGAGTCCAAAATAGTATTTTCGGCTGTATAACTTACAAATTACAACTAACATCTAGAAGTGCCAACAGGATCTTCGTAGGTGTTGTTTTTCGAGGAAAGAATTTAAAAGTAAGTAACATATCGCCAATATTGTTACTGAGGTAACTGAATATATTCTAAAATATATGAAATTTTGAGAGATCCTTCTCATATTCAGATTATATATTGTAAACTGTGATCTTATTAGTGCACGCCATAAAATAAGGAAAATATATTTCACTTTTCGAATAAAAAACCTATAACTTTAGGAGGCAAGAACAGATTTATTTATTTCTGACATCATTCCGTAGTACATTATTTCCGTATTATAGATTTTGTTTCTTTATTTATGAATCTAACACATCATAAAATTCACACATTTCTGGATCATGTAGGTATTATGAGTTGAAACAAAAATAGTTGAAGATGCGTCAAAGTATTACTCTTAAAAAATATATATGGTTTGATTATGATACTTTCTGGATCTGACTGCGTTATATATTTATACTGTTGGTTACTATCTATTTCTGAATTGGTATTGCAATAAAATCACTTATCTAATAGCAGATAACACAGATAATTTATTTCAATATATATATATATATATATATATATATATATATATATATATATATATATATATATATATATATATATATATATAATATATATATATATTATATGTATATATATATATATATATATATATATATATATATATATATATATATATATATTATTATATGTATATATTTATATATATATGTGATAATTTTTGAAATCTTTTTTGGGGATGTGGCTTAGATAAAGTAGATGTCACTTTTTTTTTCTATATAATCATTTAATTTCTTCCAACGTTTCGGCTTCGTGGAGCCTTTTTCAAGGACTACAATGGAGAGAAAGAAAAAATTATTGTCACCAATGTCACAGTTAAAAGTTACATTCAGTCGATTTGTTTTTTGTATATATATATATATATATATATATATATATATATATATATATATATATATATATATATATATATATATATATATATATATGCTGTCCTTCGTTTTGTGGAGTACGCACTGGGATGCTTTGAGGAGGGCTTGTTTTCTTTGTCGATATCCCTATATTTAAGTAAGGCCTTCGACTGTGTCTCGCCGCAGGTCCTTCTTGACAAGTTGGGTAGGTACGGATTTGCGAATGTGGCACTGAGTCTTATTCGGTCATATTTCACAAATAGACGACAACGAGTATTTATTAATGACAGTTGGTCTGATGAGGGATTTTTCAATGTGGGAGTTCCTCAGGGTTCCACATTGGGACCCTTGTTTTTTATAATATTCATTAATGACTTGTCATATTATCTTGATTATGAGCATGTGTTGTGGGCTGATGACTCGGGACTCACTGTCATGGGTCGGGACTGAACTTCGGTGAAGGCTCTTGCGAGCGAGGCAGAGTCGAGGGCCATAGAATGGTTCACTGTCAACGGGGTCTTGAGCAGGGAAAGAATCTTCCGATTGCAGAAGTGGGCGGTGAGGGTAGTTTCAGGATTGAACTACAGAGACAACTGTATGGAGGCATTTAAAAAAACTTAGGATACTCACATTTCCATCCATATATATATATATATATATATATATATATATATATATATATATATATATATATATATATATATATATATATATATATATATATATATCTATATGAGTGTCTACTATACGCGTTTTGTAACGTTGACAAATTACCTAAAAATGGCGATACCCATAGTTATAACACACGAAAAAGAAAATCGAGGTATATGAGACTTGAGAAGTCGAAAAACGGCCCGAGTTTTATATCACATAAACTTTTCAATAAACTTCCTAGGGAAGTAAAGATTCTTAATTTGAAAGGATTCAAAAAAGCTGTGCTCTCCTGTCTTCAACGAAACGCCTTCTACGGAGTGCGTGAATTCCTGACCGGTGAATTGAATTTTTAACTTGTCTGTATTTTTGTTTATTGTTTCAATGGTAACAATAAGTTTTTATATATTTTTCTTGTAAGTTAATTGCTTGCGAAACTAGTCAGTTGTAGTTTTTATGAAAATTTGTTGGTATATTATTGTTATGAATCTATCTGTATTTATGTTAATCCCAACTGGGAAAATTTGTATGACGTGTGCAACACAATGTAAAGTTAAATTGTGACAAGCACTAATAAATTATCTATCTATCTATATATATATATATATATATATATATATATATATATATATATATATATATATATATATATATATATATATATTTATATATTACTATTCTTTCCATAAGCTTACCCATGCAGTACATGAGAGAGTAAGCCGATAGCTTGTTGTAGATAAAGGGTCTTGCCCAAGTTTGAGCAGTTGCACTACAATTGCTTCCTTCCATTGCGTTGGGTAAGTGCCATTTCGCCAAAACTCGTTCTACAGATCTAATGATAACTCTTTCATTTCAGCTGTCAGATGTACAATTAATTCATATGGTATTCGATCTGGGCCTGGTGCTCCTTGGATTGCAGTTTCAAATTCGTGTGATGTGAAGGGTAGATTGTAATCTAATGGACAGTCAGTAGAGAAATACAAATTGATTTCCCTATCATCCTTCGACCTGAGAAACTCGTTATTATAGTTTGCGGTACTACTGACTCCCGTGAAAATGTTCTGCAAGCATGTTAGCAATTCCTACAGCTGTTTCCACTATAATACCTTGGCTCTGCATGTGTGTTATCGTAAGATCCCGACCTTTACCAGATATAACTTTAATTTTACGCCAAGTCTCATTAACATCTGCGTTTGAAGTGATGCTCGATGTATATTCCTGCCAAGATTTCTTTTTGCTTTCAAGGATAACTCTGCGTAACAATGCACGAGCTCTCTTGAATGCAATGTGGTTATCCACTAAGGGATTTTTTTAGTAGGGAAGACAAGGCCTCAATTAACAAAAATTGGATTTTTCGTAATAGCATTTAGAATGATTTTCACGATATATGATACTTTTACTATTTAGATATCATGTAAGTTAGTTAAACATTAAAAATATCATGTTTTCACTCATAATCTCCCTGGTGCTTGAAAAATTTCCGAATATTAATTCAAGGGCGCGGGGGATTCGGTAAGAAAATTTCACACCTAAAATTTATTTGAAAAATAATTAAAAAATCTGACTTGTTTCATTTTGAAACTTATCATATGATAGCTCTCAGGAAAAAATTTCTACTTATTAATTTTGTTCGCCTAGCTTGGCAGGAGGAGAAAAATTTCCGAAAAATTTGAAGGTTGTCATTGGTAACTGTCGAAATGAAAGTGTGTGATTGGCTTAGAAATGACAGGTATGAAATTTTCAATAGAACCATTTTTCTGAAAAAAGTCAGTTGTTAATTCTTGCCTAATTATTGGGACTAGAATTAAGAGCTCTAAGGTAAGTATTAACAGTGTGTTATACCGACCTCTATGAGAAAATCAAATATATGTATATCATAATTTTTTTATTTACAGAAGAGGAAATACAACATGCATATGTATACACTTTTTGTTGTGCATCGACCGGCTTTATGTCTATTTCTGGATCAATCTTCTTCGGCTTTTGAACGGTGGTTACACCCGTTTCGTGGACTTTACTATTTTAGGATGGTTTAAGACTATATCTTTTTAGTACGGATCTATATTCCTCAAAAGGGCCCGCTTGTTGGTTTTGTCTAATGAAGTGAACTTGTGGCTTCAGGATTTCGAATCGCTTACCTCCAATTTCTCTTTATAAAACTCTTGAACCATTGATTACCGACCATCTCATTTACTTCACAGGATTCTTATTTCTTCTCAGTATTGCACAAAATAACACATTGACATTCTTTTTTCTTTACTTTACTCACTGCACAGTAATCCAAAATAGATTCTACCATATTCTAACAAGTACTCTACTATCTTTGCTTCTTGTTCAGTATTGAAACCGCATTTTTTTGTAGTCCATTCCTGAGGTTCCACCCACTTCCTTTTCCTTTGCGTGAAACGTATTGAATTTAAAATGTTCACCTACATCACTGAAATTTTTGAATCATTTCTATCGCAGCGGCCACTTAGACCTCTGAGGATGTTAAGCCTCGCGTAGTATTTTGCGTATCATAAGAAAGCTAAAAAAACTCTATCGCAGCGATCTGCATTAAAACAGCAGGTTTTCATAACGTATCCAGTTTCAAAAATATATTCATTAAATAACGTTTTTTTTCCAAATTAAAAAAAACAATGCGCCCTCTAATGTGTAAACAATATTTATTTCCTCCCCGGGAGATCAACGGCCCAACCAATTCGTACCAAAACCAATTACATCCAAGGTATGATACAAAACTACGTACTTACAAACTTTCAACCGTATTTCTATAAAATTGCGCCCATCATCGTGTAAACAAGATTTATTTCCTCCTCGGGGGGGTCAACCCGCCTCCAATCAATTCATATAGAAATGAGTAGCATCCAAGATATCGTACGAAAATACCTACCTACAAAGTTTGAACCCTATGGTACCAAAATTTCGCTTTCTATCGTGTAAACAAGATTTATTTCCCTGGAGGGATCAACCCCCTAATCAATTCGCATTGAAACCTATTCAATTCAATATATCATCCGAAACTACCCACTCACATACATTCAATCATATTGCTCCAAATTTACGTCCTTGATCATGTAGATTTATTTCTTCCCCCAAGGGATTAACCTCCCAACCAATTCGAACCAGAACCGGGATCGGATCCAAGATATCATACAAAACAACCTAGATACAAACTTTCAACCCTATTGCTACAAAATTGCGCCTTGTGTCGTGTAAACAAGATTTATTTTCCCTACACGCGTGTCAAACCCTCAACCAATTCGAACCAAAAGCAATCCCTTTTAAGATATCATGCGAACCTACCTAATTACAAACTTTCAACCCCATTGCTTCAAAATTGTGATCGTGTAAACAAGATTTACTTGCCCTCCAGGGGGGTCAACACCCCAACCAATTCGAACCAAAAACAATCCCATCCCAGATATCATACGAAACTACCTATTTACAAATTTTCAACGTTATTTCTCCAAAATTTCTCCTTAACTTAGTACAGTTTTATATATATATATATATATATATATATATATATATATATATATATATATATATATATATATATATATATATATATATATATATATATAGAACTGTACTATGTTAAGGGTGTAGTGACTCAGGTATCATATGGGAAAAAAGGGAAGTGAACTCTTTCTTCTTTACCGAGCTTTCGCAATCGTTTATTGCTTTATTGCTTCTTCAGGGTTTCGAAAACGAGGTTATAATACATCTAGTTGAGAAATTTGTCCGAACAAACATATGAGTTAACATACAGGAATGTCTTGGATACATATAAAAATAATAATAACACTTGAATATACAACATTGGTAACAATTTGTTTGAATTTGGTCTATTGCGTATTTATTATGCATATTATCAACTAGATGTATTATAACCTCGTTTTTGAAACCCTGAAGAAGCAATAAATGATTGCGAAAGCTCGGTAAAGAAGAAAGAGTACACTTCCCTTATGATACCTGAGTCACTACACCCTTAATATAGTACAGTTTCATATTTAAAGAAGGACTCCTAATTTCTATAAACTATATATATATATATATATATAAATATATATATATATATATATATATATATATATATATATATATATATATATATATATATATATATATATATATATATATTATATATAGAGATATATGAAATTGAGTTTTTGGTGCCAAGTATCATAAAAAGTCATGAAACGAAAAACTATCTTGATCTAACTTTGCTAATCGCACCCATTTTAATGATCAGGTTTTCAAAGTGAAAACCTGCTAATAATAATACACAAAAAGTCAGGTAACCTATTAATACTAGCCCCCACAACCGAGGTTGTTTTTAATACGTTAATATTGACCCCGCCGATTTGTTTATTAACGATCCAAAGGTACTTTTTTATGTTTAAATTATATGATAAAATATTAGTTTAAAACTATGGTAATTAAACAAAGTAGTATAATTCAGAATAAAATATGCTTCTGAGTAAAAACAAGATATTAAACTGCTAATAATAATACCCAAAAAGTCAGGTAACCTAATAATACTAGCCACCACAACCGAGATTGTTTTTAATACGTTAATATTGACCCCGCCGATTTGTTTATTAACGATCTAAAGGTACTTTTTTATGTTCAAATTATATAATAAAATATTAGTTCAAAACTATGGTAATTAAACAAAGTAGCATTATTCAGAATAAAATATGCTTCTGAGTAAAAACAAGATATTTTTAATAATTTACAATACCCATTTGTAAGTTTGACTCCTATGGTGGAGAAATGGGGACTATAATTGATGTTTTTACTTATGTTTTATTTTTCCATAACCCTAATTCATTCTTTTGGAACTTGGTTACTAGGTAACTGAAATATGAATTTTTTTTAGTTTAATCTTTCTATAGTCCTCATTCAACATGCATTTATAATTTATAATATTAAAATTACCAAAAATAGTTAAACCACTTACTGTGATTTGAGAGTTTCACAATAAAGAATCAATTTCACATAACTACTCATGTGGCAAAATGACATAGCTATCAAATTAATAAATACATACTGAACGACATGCATATCATAATTAGCTATCAAGTATATCCATCTATAGAACTTAATTAGAAATGATGTGAAGGTCGTCATACAATTAAATAAGTTGCTACATCAATTAGAGTAAAGGAATTCACAGTGCATTTTTTGTTCTAAGTTATTATCTCAGTCGATTGAAAATAACACCCATCCAATATATTAGCACTTATCGATATCCTATGGATGTGTCGAATGAAGCTAATTAAGTTAACATGCAGAAAATTAAAATAATCTATTGATTATTTTGATATAATTATGGTTCAGAAGAATATAGTAATTTGGCATGAATTCATAGAGGTAATTTTCCAGCAATAATTTAATATGAGCAAGGATTGGAAAAACAAGAGTAGATCCTGATTTACTTAAAACAAAACTGAACTTAATTATGATCAATATTATGTAATAATCAAATGTATTACATAATATTGAGCTTATCATCTCACTGAACTAGTCTCAAAAAATATATATATTCTGATATTTAAAATAAAAACACTTGGCTTTAAGTTTCACAAGTATATTGAATAAAAATTAACAATTACATTAGTCAACTAGTTTTGGGTTATGGGCCCATTATCAAGACTGAACTTCAGTCTTGATAATGGGCCCATAACCCGAAACTAGTTGACTAATGTAATTGTTAATTTTTATTCAATATATTTGTGAAACTTAAAGCCAAGTGTTTTTATTTTAAATATCAGTATTTAATCATGTTTCACCAAGTGATAAGCGAAACTTCAATATTAGTTATATATATATTCTATAACAGGAAGTATTCTGCAGCATCCTGCAAGAAATTCACGAAAACCCTGATCAAAATCGATACAATATTAACTTTTTCAAAACAGTTATTAACAAAACATTAAGAGAACAATCACTCATATATCTGTACAAGACAAAGAAAAACTAGGTCGGAATTGAACCATCGCACATTTGTACATAATGCTGTTCCCATTTAAATCTTTTACTTCAGTTAGGTAAAAAAAAAGTACATGTCAAATATAGCTCATTCACGAGCGTTCACATGGGAAATATTGAAAACTTTTCAAATATCTAAGATTAACTTGTCATAATCAAATAGTTATTTATGTACCAAGTGCGTTATATAGATCCTTATGCCCGGAGGGCCTTTGGCCCGAGGGATGAATGTTGCCCGATGGGCGTAAGGATCTAGTAACGCACGTGGTGCATACAAGATTTTATTTTTCATGAAAGAATTATTTTATTATAATGAAAAAGCGATTTTAAAATCGGTTCATTGCTCCTTACCATTCTCCTTCTCATACTAGGCATGTCATTTGTTGATATTTTGACATTTGTGAATATTTTTGTCATCATATTTAGCGAATGTCATCGCTACTTTCTTTGTGTAATCTTATTGAAATAATGGAACTGAAAATGAATTTACTCAACAATATCATAGAAAATGCAGCCAAAGTTGCGAATAATTCATTGCCGGAGAAAACCAGAGTCGTATACGACAAGGATTATGAAGTATTTAATCAATGAAAGTTGCTTCATTTCTCCTCGTACAACTATCGGGCGTTATAATCCATAACGCCCGTAAATGCGGGCGTTATAGCCTAGGGCATAATGAGTGTGTTTATAGCAACCGTATCCAAGGTGAAATAGTTATTTATGTACCAAGTGCGTTATTATAGATCATTACGCCCGGAGGGAAACATTCGGCCCGAGGGCCTCTGGCCCGAGGTATGAATGTTGCCCGATGGGCGTAAGGATATAGTAACGCACACGGTGCATACAAGATTTTATTTTTCACGAAAAAATTATTAGATTATGATGAAAAATGGATTTTATAATCGTTTCATTGCTCTTACCCATTTTCCTTCACATAGTAGGCATATCATTTGTTGATATTTTGACATTTGTGAATATTTTTGTCATCATATTCAGCGAATGTCAAGCTGCTTTCTTTGTCTTATAGAAATAATGAAAATGAAAATGAATTTACCCAAGAATATCATAAAATATGCAGCCAAAGCTGCGAATAATTAATTGCCGAAGAAATCCAGAGTCGTATACGACAAGGATTATGAAGTATTTTATCAATTAAATTTGCTTCATTTCTCCTAGAACAATAAGCGGGTGTTTTAAATCAATTATGCCCGTAAATGCGGGCCTAATGGCCTAGGGCATAATGGGTGTGTTTATAGCAACCGTATGTGAAAAAAAAATTATTTCATAATAGAAAATTTTGCAATAAAACCTGATGGAGCCAAATTCTGACTAATTTCTACTTGTATTTTGCGTGTACTGAGTCGATTCCCCTTGAGAAAACCTTCCTTTTCAATTACTGTTGATATTGATCCGTTACATGTTTATATATATATATATATATATATATATATATATATATATATATATATATATATATTTATATTTATATATATATATATTTATATATATATATATATATATTTATATATATATATTAAATATATATATATATATATATTTATATATTTATATTTATATATATATATATATATTAATAATATATATATTTATATATATATTTATATATATATATATATATATTAATATATATATATATATATATAATATTTATATATATATATATATATATATATATATATATATATATATATATATATATATATATATATTACAGGACAGATTAAGACTTTATATATTTATATAAATATATAAATACTTAATCTGTCCTGTAATCTTAAAATTCTCCATGTTATATAGTGTCTCCGGTGAAAATAATTTGAACTTTCATAATACATACAGGAGAAAACTTGTTAAGATCTGTCTCCAAGAGCAGGATTATTACAAGATGAGGAATTATCGAATAAATTTTTTCTTTTGATGCGTTTTTCATGCATATTTCTGCTTCATTTTTATAATATGAGCAAGCAATTGATAAACCCGCTCACCTGACAGATGTATTAGCGATATTTCAATAACATCCTAATTAGTACCGTATATGCGAGTGGTACCTACATATGTAATCTAAACTTCAAAGTAGACAGGAGATTGCAGAAATATAAACGACATCGTTTTGTAATACCTTGTTTTGATACAAGAGTAATTAAAGGCATCAATTGAAGGAACAAGCGATAATGAATATATTCATAATTCTTTATAATTAGACAAGTGTCGCAGATACTAGGAAGATTAAAAGGAGTATTTATGGCTTCCTCTCTAACATAGGCATTGGTATTACATACACAAAGCTTAAGATCTATGGTATTTACAGTTAATCAGTATACATATTCTTCATCTAATTAAACTAATCATCAATGTTTTTTATTGTTTCTGTGGGAACTTAACTCTATCTAGAACGTTGAGAGTATTTTAAAGGTAGAGTTTAGATTTTGCTAGAATAAAACGATTTAGCTATTGTAAATTAATAAAATGAACTAAGAAAGACTTGTGACTATTTCCTTTAAATACGGTCCCTTTATATTAATAAGATGGAGTCATATTAACCATGCTTCTTCTCCAAATTTCATTAATAGTAGGCGAATAATTGTATCACTCTTATTAACCAAGAGTAAAATTATAGAATCGTCAAGATAGTAATTGCTTTTCTATCAATGGTATGTAAAAAATTCAAGTAGGTACCTAACCAATATGGCAATGCATAGTCTCCAGAAGTCTGACCCAAATACTAAGATATATCTGCTGAAATTCCATGAAAATAATTAATGGTTTCATATATTGCGCTTGATAATAGACTATTTCTACAATAGCATTTATTTGAAAGAAATATTCATATATTTTATTACTTTAAATTGATTTAAGAAGTTCTCAACTCAATCTGCCCGATGATGGTCTAGTGACCGAAATTGCAATCGCAGTGCTATATTTTTCAAAATATTTTGTGATAATAAACGTAGTAAATTCAAATTGAGTTTTGTTCATCATGTTGAATTATCACGTAGTAACGACGGATTCCATCAACTATTTAATTTGTTACACATTGAAATTTAACTTATTTTTTAATTTTAATTTCGAAATATAGTGATGTTATATATTTGTGAGGATCATGAAAGTATAATTGAGAGTTAACTAAAATTGTTATTTACTTATTAAAATGTGAAGAACTTGTTAGAATTTTTGAGGAATTGAAGTTTAAGTGCAACTATATTCATTACTTATTCCTAAGATGTGAATATGTATAAAATTGGTTAAAATAAAACAAAATGCTAAATTAATCACACTATGGAAACAATAAAACGAAATCTACGAAAACCTTATTTTTAAAATGTCATAGCCACTGGTCATGAAATATGCAATCATAAAATTATGAAGTGTTTAATGCCTGGAGAAACAGATAACCTAAAATTTTTCATTCAGGTTATTGATTTATCTCATTAATTTCAATTATTTTCTGTATATTATAAAAAGCTGACTTTTTATCATTGTATAGTGATCCACCTGTTATGGTCTAAATTTTTTTCCAAGTACTTTCTTGGTCGTATCCTATAGTATTTTTTACGCGGCTTGAGAAACGTACCATAGATGCTTTCAAACTTCTCATGCGTATTTATTAACACTTTTTGAAGAAAGCTGCTAAGGTTTTTCTCTCCTCAATTTGATATGGTGCAAAAAATCTTGATATTTGTTGAGTGGGATAAATCACTGATAATGCTTTCTTCGAAAATGTATCAGAGGAGACTGCATTATCCACATTCTGTTGATGGAAGCACTTCTTTTCTATCTCCAAGTTTTTTCAGTTAGGCCATATTAATTATTTTTATTCAAAAGCGTTGATAATTTTTTCCAAAAAATCTTCTTTCTTCATTAGCACATCATACTTTGAATGTTTTTGTTTGAAGAAGCTTTTTCAATAGGTATTGAATATAAAACTATGATAAAAGTAATTTCTATAATCTGTATTATTCAATATATATATATATATATATATATATATATATATATATATATATATATATATATATTTTTTTTTTTTTTTAATTGATTTGTCATAATGGCCATGCACCTTATATGTATGCACTACCAAAGCTACATAAAGAAAGTATGCCATGTCGACCAACTTATAACCTTTCAAAATACTTATCTGAAGTGATCACAAAAGTTATTGGTAAGTCCGAATATTACATCAAAGATTCCTGGCATTTTCATGAATTCATAAAAACAATTAGAGTACCTAAATCCTTTGTTTTGGTTTCATTAGATGTGGTTTCCTTATTCACCAATATACTAATAGAGTTAGCGTTGAATATAATTGATAAGAAATGGGACGAAATAAAGACACATACTGTATTACCAAAGAATGATTTCAAAGATGGTGTTGAGTTCTGCTTGAAATCGACTTATTTTGGATTTGAGAGTTCATTTTTTTTGCACAAACTTATGGAACCGCAATGGGTTCCCCAATATATGAATCTCTTGTTCCAACGAAATATAAAAAAAAGTGTTGTGAACTCACTTACGGATAGAGCAGTTATATTATCAGATCCTGAGATCAGACCTAGAAACATTCAAAAAATTAAAGAAATACTAGATAAGAATAATTATCCAAGACAGTTTTATGAACCTATAATAAAGAAAAGAATCCACCAGATTTATAACCGTACTTCTCATGAAATTACAACTAATAAAAAAGAAACAAACTACATCGGAATGGAATTTATACCGGAGATTTCATACAAAATCAGCAATGTCATGAAAAAAAATATAATATAGTGATAAGCCAAAAACCTAATAATGTAACTAGATCTTTATACACTAAACTCAAACCAAAGATTGAGCAACGGGATGAAACACATACAATATATAAAATAAATTGTGGTGAATGTGAATCCTGTTACATTGGAAACACAAAACAATATTCAAAACAATTACAGCTCTTGCAAAACATGCAATCGAACAATTACATTGTGTTGACTTTGAAAACACAAGAATCATAAAAAGGGAAAAGAACCAACTGAAAAGGAATGTTTTAGAAATGATCGCAATTCAGAAAGAAGAAATGACGACAATTAATTCAAGAGTGGACATCGAAAATTTTGGAAGAATTTACCATAATATCATTCATCAAAACCATTATTTGTGATATTTGGAAGTAAAAGATTATTAAAATTGACTGTACTTGTGGCCGTAACCTAGTAAAACTATACTCCTACTATATATATATATATATATATATATATATATATATATATATATATATATATATATATATATATATATATATATATATATATATATATATATATATATATATATATATATATTTTATATATATATTTTTATATATATATATATATATATATATATATATATATATATATATATCACTTTTAGTGAAATCAACTAATGTTTCATTCAGTTATAATTTTTGGCAAAGCTAGATTTTGAATTATACATTTTCAAACAGAAAGCCTAGTGAATCTAATGTTTCATCTGATCATCTACATAGAAAAGTATACTTTCATTGTTGTGTGACTACTAACGGGTAGCTTATCTTTTATCGTATGTTTGTTCTTGCATAGCGTCTTCATCATATATCGGCTAACTAAAGATATAAAAGAGGCAGATTAAACACTGCCTTAATAATTGAAAGAATATTCAACTCAATTCACTTTGCTCAGCTGAATAAGGTAAACTTTTCACAAGAAGAAATAATGGGAATTATGTTCACCTCGAATTTAAATAACTTTCAATAGAAATTCACTATATTCACCTTTATCTTCTGGAATACTTAACATTCAATATGATATTTGTACGTTTTGAATTCTTTTACTGAAATTAGAAATTTCGGAATTTCATCATATAAATCATGAGATTCACTTGCTTAATTCAATAATTTCAATTAATATCATATATATTCCGAATATTTGACATAAGCATGCTACAGAAATAACGTAAATATCGTCACCACATTAAAACAATTATTTGTTTTATCAAGAGCATATTTCAAGTCCTACATCAACTGTGTTCATAATTCAAGTGTAAAAATAGTTCAGATTTCTATCAATTTTTCATTAATTGAAGTTTTATGAAATATAATGAAATAAAACATTCATTACGTCAAGTTTCTTCGAGAGTAAATAATAAGAATATAAATATAAAAATATTTAGCTTTCTATATTATTTACAATCACATCATTCATCATTTCAATCAGCAGTAGGTAACCAAATACAGAATTAATCCTGAGATATTTATGATGAAAAGCATCTGAAACCACTAAACATTCAAAAACTCAGATGGAAAGTATATTCGTTGTTCCATATTTTATTCTGAATGAGACATATGTAATACATATATACCCTTTATTTGAAGATATAAAACTTGAAAAACAGTATCCAAAAAAATACTTCATTACTATTAAAATGTTAATATTGAATAATACAATCAAAAAACGGTATCATATCGCATAATTTTTTGATTAATTCTAATTATCAAAAAATATCCAATATTTCCTTTTATTTATTTGAATCATCGCTTTTATTCAATATTTTCTCAAATAATGATCAGTACACATATTCTTTCAAAATCTTCTAAATTTGAAAGTGACAAATGGTGCCATCATAATGCATTATGCAAAAAATTTGAAGAAATTTGTTCAATATTGCATGATTGTATTGAAATAGGTTTTTACGTACTTTCTTCACATAATTATTACTTAAAATATATGTTTGTTCTCATGGAAGAATGAAACAGAATGAGTATTAAAAAAAAATTAATTATTGAAGACAATTTCTGCAAATCTATTTTTTCATAATACTTGGTTACTGGTTACTCAATTTTTTACTTTACTTACTTCACCAATTTTAATTACATTAGAGCAATTTATGTCCAGTATTGAATAAAGTTAATTAGTAATGAATAATTGGATAATACTAACGTTCAACACTGACAAAATTTCATTATTAGTTATAACTTCAGACATAATCTAAATACAAAAAAAATTCAATTTACTGAGAAATGTTCATTCAATGATTTTTCGTGATTCAAACTAAATAATTCAGAACATTCTATGTTTTTTTTATATAAAGCAGCAGAGAAAAGAATTTTTTCTAAGAAATTATTTAATTATTCAGATATAATATGAAAATTGTTCAAAACTATTCAGTACATAATATTCATATTGGCAGAAAATGGATCACTGTGATCAAATTCAAAAAATATAATGATAACACCGAAGTAATCGAAGTATCGAGTTGTTTCAAGGTAATGCACATCGATTAAACATATATTTACTGAACGTTTTGTGACACTAAGTTCATTTTGTCCTGAGTGATATAGAAGCAATAGTGTCACCTGTCGGCTTTTTCTAGAACTTCATACAGTAAAAAAGAAATTGACTCACCACCAGGACAACGAGATGGGGGTGACGAGCAGCAGACATACGGACACGAGCACTGCGTGCATGACAGAGCACTCACTCACTTAAGCGAGCCCCATGACTGGCCGTCGCGGATGCTGCTGGGACCGTCGGTGGCTGAGCGGCACCGAGGATTAAGCTGGTGCGACGGGTTCGAAGGGATCACGCCTGCGCGGCCGCGTTCGTGGATGAGGGACTAGGTTCCTGAAGGACTTATGATTCACAAGTAATTTCCAAATCATCAATTCGTACACATTTGGATTGAAATCATTTTATGTATATTACATCCTTATTTCCATGAGGCTTCAATGTTAAACTGGCATTATGTTCATATAGTTCCAATTTATAGGATACATCAACTTTAAATACGATAATTACAAAGATTATAATGAAATATAGAAGATTTGAGCATAACATACAATCTTCCAAATTTAGTATAGGAAAACTAATTTCGATGAGCATTTAGGAATAGTTACACAGAACAGATATATTACTTAATTAAAACTTTTGCATTTCATATGGCAATTTGAATTTTCATATTATTCGAAATGAATATCACTGAAGGAGAATAATTAACTAATAAATTATTGCGTTATTTATATATATATATATATATATATATATATATATATATATATATATATATATATAATATATATATATATATATATATATATATATATATATATATATATATATATATATATGCATATATATTTACATATATATATATATATATATATATATATGCATATATATATATATATATATATATATATATATATATATATATATATATATATATATATATATATATTTACATATATATATATATATATTTATATACATCTATATATAAAGAAAATAGCGTGAATGAGAAATACGATTATATAATACTATATAACATTCAAATCCCTTAATTTTCTGAAACCACTTAAAAACATAACATTATGTAACACATGATAGTGTAAGTCATTGTTAAGGTTCTCTTAGAAGGACCTGTTTCCAAAATAGGTATTTGCACTACTACGTAATTGTTAGTCGTATTTTCCACGAAAAT